>RBNI01001658.1:0-21428 GCA_003990745.1 Jimgerdemannia flammicorona | reverse complement strand
TTTTTTTTTTTTTTTTTTTTTTTCATTTTTTTCTCTACATGAAGACAATAAAACTGAGGATCTCGAGAGAGAAAACACAAGGCAGACTGACAGTATTATCCTCAATGTTCACTTTGTCTGGTTTTGTTGCAGCACGCCCCATATAATATATAAATAATATAATCATTTCGTGCTACTCAGCATCCTCATCTTTCATTGAATTGCTGTACTCAGCCGATTTGAGACTGCGAGACCAGCATTTTTTTATTTCTCTTATCGTTAATCTCTGAAACATGGTTGATTTACCGACAAAATGGTGGTTTCTCTTCGAATCGACGCCAGCAACATGTAGCGTTGTTGTTCTAAAATGCCTAAATAGCAAATGTATAACCCATATCCATGGGGTGCGAGGAACTGAGTTGTGGTTTTTGCTCGTATTTGGTTTGCAGAAGCTTGTGAATTTTCTGCAAGAGTTCACTGTAGCTGAGCTGTGGTTCCTCGCTCAGACTGCGGATGCCGAAGCCAAAAAGATGAAAAAGCACGATTACGATCAGAAAACGAAATTAAAAAAAAAAAAAAAACCAAAAAAAAATCCAGAATCTTAGGATTTAAGGGAGAAATCGAAACTCACACTGTGATGAATGCCCAGGACAACGCACCGGTATTTTGGAAATTGTACTCGCTCTCATCGGTATCCTCCGATGTGTCGGCGGAAGTTTGTTTGTCCTTGCACCTGAGAGCATGAATAATAATAATGTGAGGGCTCCGACAATTTGCAATGTACAATGTCTCCCATGAAATTCGAGAACCTACCCAGAAAACATGACGACATCAGCCTGACTGCTCAACTCGCTCTTCCACTTGTCCGACAAAGCGGCCTGTTTCAAACGAGAGGTTATGGCTTCAAGGCGCACCATAGCCTTCTGATGGTCACCTTTTAGGATGGCCTTTTTTACGTTATTCACAGCGTTGTAGATCCCATGGACAGGGTTATTGCTTTGGATCATGCCTTTGGTGGTGTAAAGATACGGAAGATCCTACATTGGAGAGGCGAAATTATCGTAATTGAATTATTCTAGATAGCGATATTGCAACCTTGACATAGAACAATGTTAATCAGCAAAAAGAATAATGAAGACAGCGCTCACCATCACCGAACCACTATGACATGAATCGAATAGCGCTGTCAACCTGCAACCAGCGGGCAAAGGCTTAACAAGGATCCGGTGGATGTCATCGTCAATAATAACACCATTCTCCTCGTAATCCAATGGGCAAATGGCTTCATCGAAACCGTCCTCCTCGTCGCCGGTGTCATCCTCCACTCGTGTGCCGTGGCCCGAGTAATGGAAGAATAAGGAATCGTTGGGCTGCGGATCTTCCACAAGCCACTCGAACGCACGCTCGATGTTAGCTTTGGTGGGAATTAAGTCCGGGTCGTCGGATTCCTCGGTCAACATGAGGATTTCTTCGAAGTCAAAATTTTCTTGTATAAAGTTGTTCATGTTGTTGACGTCATTGATACAACCTGTGATACCGAGACGGGAAAGAATTATTGATGTTTTCAACATAATCCGTGATTCCGCATATCAATTACGTACCTGACAACTGGCCATCCATCCCAACGTAATTGATCCCAACAAACAGTGCGCGTTTTTTCCCTTGAAGATTGGAATACTCAAAATCCTCGTTATCGGGCAAGCCACGTTCTTGGTGTACGATGATGTTTTCATCCCCCTCGACTTCCTCGTAATCTTCTTGGGGGTTGTCACCGTATTCCTCCTCTTCATATTCGTCTTCCTGTTGTCGGCGGTTGCCTGGAAACATTTATACATGCACGTAGGAGGTAAGTACCGTAAGGAAACATGAACAATTGATTCATTTTTATCCTTACGAGGCATGATGAGTAGTGGTGTTTGAATCTGTCGAGGATCTTTGCGTCTGTCAAGGATACAGCATGGTGGGTGTTCTTGGGGGCTTCTTATAGCGGCAGGCGACGTTTTGCTAATATTGAGTCACACCTCACCGCAGCAATCATGCATGAATAAGTAATTACTTGTTTGTGTTAAATACATAATCAGCTATCCATGTATGGAATTTTCTGACAAAAGAGGCCATTCGTGCTTTGTTACAGGCTAGACGAGTGGCTCGTTGTGATACACAGGTGACTTAGTAAACAAAAGCGTTCCTTTGGTTTCAGTGACTCCAAGAAAGGACTGGCCGCGTATTTGAAATTATCGTTCATACTCGCACCTGCTTCTTCATGGTCCAACGCTGTAGTTAGAAAATATTTCATTGACATCAACGAGAACGAAAGGTATTGTTATTTACAAAGATTCTGGGAGTGGGAGTACACGAATAACATTATTGTGACAGGCCTGTCGTTCGATAGAGACGACTGATGAATTTAGTGAAATTAAGAAACATCAATGGGCGAATAACATAATTAAATAAGTTAGCCTCATTTAATACCCCGAAAAATTAGACAAAACTAATGTCCATACTGTTTTTCACTATTTCACAACTCCCAGAGAGCGGCCAGTTTCCATCTCGCAACCTCCCTCTTTTTTTTTTTTTTTTTTTGTTCCATAAACCAGTCTCTTAAATTAACCATCTGGTCGTCTACTCCACCACGTCCTTGGTTCACCTCATTGAAACGTCAGCTTTAACAACGCCAATAACATATCCTGCATAATATGCACGCTCACCAACACGAACACTACAATCATCTCTGGATACCGCTCGTAATCCTTCACCGCCTCTTCCGTCACGGAATGATTGAAGCCACACTTGAAGATCTGCCGCGTCACAAACGCCGAAATCAACTCCGATACCCATACGACGAGGGAGGCCAGGAAGGTGAGCTGGAGCGTGTAAGGGTTCTTGTCCGTGTTCACGTCATCAAATTGAAAATAGGGGTAGGCTGAAGCGTTGGGACCGAAGTGGAGAATGTTGACCCAAAGCAAGAACCCAATCATGGTGGTGTTCTCGGCCAAGTTGCGGATGTAGAAGGATCGGCCTATCTTGCGACGGTACTCGTCCAAAGGCTGGGCGGTGCCGAAGCACATGCTCATGAGCCAGTGCCAAGTGGAGGTCATAGTAAGTGGATAGAAAAAGCAGACCCAGAGGGAAGACGCGAGCTGAACGAGGGCGAATTGGTCGATGGAACGAAGGCGGGCAAAGAGGTTTCGGTAGAAAATGAAATAAATCATGAAGAAGTAGAGTTTGAAGGCGGAGGCGAGTGGGTAGCTGCGAATCTTGTTTTCGATAATGTATTCCGTGGCGGCGTCGAGGAGGTAGATGACTCCTACCCATGAATAGACGTATACGAGCGCGTCAATAGGCCCATGCGGAAGGGTGGCAAGAAAGAGATAGGCGTAGCCTTCACCAGCCACCAGGGCAAATAGAGCGATGAATAGAGCAGTACAGAACCAGAGGAAGCGGACGTAGCTGGCAGGTGCACGTCGTTCCTGGGTTTGCAGAAAAATCTTCTGTGCCTCGGTCAAGGAGTTTCGATAGACATTCCGGTTTTGAGAGCGGATGATGGTGAAGGCAACGAGGAGGGGCATGGCCATGGTAATAAACGTGAGGAACACCCAGGTAAGGGTTTCGGACTTCAGGTCTGTGAAATAGATGCAGGCACCGGCACCCTGAGAGAGCATCCAAAAAATGCAGTAAGTCCAAATCCCGCCGAGAGCTTTTGGCCACCAGTTGAGGGCGTATATAGAGAATATTTTGGTAATGAGGAGAAGGGCAATGGCGTTGTAGATGCCAAAGTAGAAGAAGAGGAAGAACCAAAAATTGATCTCGACGGGATCGGAGTTTGTATTGGACGGGAGCCGGAGGATACTGAAGGTATCGTTTGTGATAGAGAAGGAGCTAGTGTTGTGGCGGTCTTGTAGGTCCGGCCATGATGCACCATATAATGTCGCCGTGTTGTACGATGGCGAGGCAGTTATAGCGTTATTAGAGATGGTGTCATTCGGGATGGTGCCGTTTGGCGGCGGTGGCGTGACGGCATCGTCAAACGGTATGGGCACGGCACACCATGCTACTACCTGTGAATTGAGAACAAAGAAAGAAATTAGAAAGATTGGGAGGTACGATTCGTACTAGATATAATACTAGTATATTATTACTCTACGCGTGTTTCTGGCTCCTATACTTTCTTCCTCGTCGAACCGTGCCAATCACCTTTCGCATCCATCACTAACAATAACACTTGTATGTACTCACAATCAACACCGGGAGCACGTTCAACACCAATATCCTTCGCCACATGGATTGCGTCCATCTCTTCACATTTTTCCGCGACGGGCTGATAATTTTCCGTAACAGGGGCGTCCGCTCATCCTCGTTCACGTCGTCATAAAAGGACGCCGTCAGGTTTGGGTCCTGCAAAAACGAGGCTGGCTCCCGTGAAGGGCCCGCTCCCGTGGAACGGTCAAAGCGAAGAACGTCGTCCCAGTGGGGCTGGTTGTTGGGAGGAGGGGGAGAAGGTCATAGGTAGGGAGAGAAGGCAGATTAGAAGGCGAAGGGTGTGGGTGAGGGGAACCAGAGACGAAGCAATAGACTGTGGGATAAATTGTACGTTGATGTGATCTTCGCCTTGGTTGAAGGGTTGGTACATTTAGCGAAGGTAGGAAAACCGAAGAGCAGGGTAGAGATATTGCAGGGGAGGCTTATTACAACGTCCAGAAATAACGACTAAGCCTCCGTTGTTACACAACATCGCAAGTCGCGAGATATCTCTGCGATCTAGGGTTCACCGTGCTCGTCACTGTCCTGTTTTGGCTTCACATGATGATTCCGCCCCCCGAGTCTGATGACCGTGTCGCTCGTGAAAACCCTCCCTTCCCCGCTTTATTGATGAGACACTGTCTAAGCTATTAATTCCTTTGCTCTAGCCCAGCAACGATATCCTGAAATTTGCCAATGTTCCTCAGGAACCAGTCCGCGTATCGGCGGCCCACCTTGCTCTCGGCAATATGGATCATGTCCTGTATTAACACGTCACGAGGTGTGTTAGTACATGGCAAGTCAGTAATATTGCTGAGACAGAAAGACCATTTGACGAACCTGCTTGAGGCAGAAATCAAGGTCGGATGTTGGCACATATTCGCCCTCGAGCAAAGTACCGCTGGACCACCTTGTCTGACGTGATTTTTGCTTGAGGACCAACAGCTGTGTCCGTAGCTCTTCGGGTTCCAGCTCGAGAAAGGCAGCGAGCTTGTCAATCCCCATGGTCGTATACAGCTTCAAGAAGGAGCGCAACGTCGGAATAGTGATCTGATGACGCACATCATTCAAGAAAATTTTGGAGTGATGGATGTGCGGCTCCTAGTGGAAGTTGACAACGTGCATGAGCATCCTGAATCTGCAGTGCAAGAAGAAAAAAAAAAAAAAAAAAAAGCAATAACTCACGCTGTTCAGGTTTGCGGCGTTCGGGTCCTCAAAATTTGGGCCGTTGGGGAGAATGAATTTGGGACAAGCGTACAGGAACAAGTCCTCAAAAGTGGGTATACCTTCTTCACTACAGTTGGCGATTTAAAAACGCGCGCACGACCATGTTAGCAAAGCATACTTTGAGTAGCAGCACGCACTGAATCATGACGGTTATTTACATATAACCTACCCCTTCTGCATCTTGGAGAGTTGTTCACCGTACTTCTCTCGCAAATGGGTATGGATAGTCTCGTCCAAACGCGTAGGGCAGAGCGCAATACAAACGGCCAAGAGTGCATACATCTGGTCACCCTTTTTCGCAATCTAAAAAGATGCGATGAGAAACGAGCGATAAGTATTTTTCGCGGTTATAATTGTATCTCGAGGGTAAGCGTTTGCAATATTAACCAGGTTTTGACCCTACCTGATCATACTGATAAGAACGGGTGTGGTACTGCTTCGTCCGCTGAATGAACACGAGGATATGAGAGAAGGCTTTGATTGCATCAGCATACCGACGCATCATCATGTACGCGAAGCCGACATAGTAAAATGTGGTGACGTGACAGGCAGTTACGCGAGCAAAGAGAGCCTAGAAGTGTTTCAAAAAGTGCCTTTTAGTATTCGCTTAAGAAGTAGGACATACGACAACTCTCACGCGATATCTAGCGAACCAAGAAGTCAATGATCACCTTTTTGTTGAGCTCGATATTATCCATCATCTTCAGTGCCAACGTGTAGTCGCCCAATAAGCAATGGACACGGAGCAGCCCGACGATAGAGAAATACCCCAACATCTTATACAACGGACGCGACCCATATTCCCCAGCAGCCTCCTGCATGTCGCCACCGTGTTTGGAAACTAACAACTGCTCCGTTATGCGTGATTTTTGGATAAGTGAATATAGGACGTTGAGGACGCTGTAACAGCTCCATATTTGCGGGTTGTCTCGCAGTAACGCTATTTCTTCGTCCGACTTATTCTTCAGGCGGTTACGGTAGTTGCAAAAAGACTGGAATTGGTAAATGAATTCGTCAATAATGTCCCACAGCCATTGGTTGGGAAGCTCGAGCGTAACGGGCCCCTCTGAATCTAACCAATGAGCCAATCGGAAATGACGGTGAGGAAGATACATTTAATAACTCAAATCATATGCATCACACATTATTTTCAGAATGGTTCGATGAAAATACCCACTCAAGATGTAGTTGAAGAGGTCACAGTAATTCTCATACGAATGAAACCGATGTTCGATTGTGGGTGTGAGGCGGGAGTAAATGTGGCGATAGTAAAGCTCGCGGTATAGCGTCAGGAACACTTGATCTGAAGTAGTAGGATAGAAAGGGGTCAATGGCTAGCCAAGCGGGTGTATACAAAACAAACAGGGGAAAGATGGAGAGGACAAGCACCCACCGTCGCTTACAAGCGGAGCAATATATTCAGGTTCAGGCCAAGTCGATTTGGGGAAATACTTTTCTGTAAGCTTATTGAACGAGTTCTCATATACACTGTGAAGCTCGTACACGTTGTTGTCCAAAATGTGGCGGTGGAAGTGACCTATGAAATTCTTCACCCCATCAGGGATCTGAGCGCCTGCAGTCGCGTATTGTTGCTGCTGGAGCAAAACTTGCTGCTGAATGGAGGCTTTTAAGGCAGATAGGTAAGCCACAAAAGATATTTGTGGCTCACAGAGAATGCGAACTGAGTGGGTGCGACGTACCGTCATCGACATACTCTTCGTCGAGGGGATCCTCAGCATGGTAGCTATCGGAGGTGACCAGCTCGATCTCTGCAGCAAGGTCTTCCTCCTCGAAAGTGTCTTGATACATTGTCAATTAGCAGGAAGGAGTAGTGGAGCTAATACGCAAAAAATTTCGCTTGTCACCGACATGATGATGTCACGCAGTGGCTTGAGCAGCGAACCGTGAATTCACTGATCACCGACCACTGTCCGTTTATTTAAACCTCCCTTCTCAACAGATTAAAAGAGTATGAATAAATAAATAAAAAAGGTAAAGAATCACCACCATTCATTATAGATAAAACAAAAGAGCTTGTGCAAATCTGTGCCGAGTCGAAATTTGAGGTATAATTATGTGATGTCATACATGTGATATCATCATCAATTTCTACTCCTGATCCTACTCTGTACGTAACCCCCCCCCAAAAAAAAGGTTGTGGTGCCGAAAGGCAGCGTACGGAGCCGTACGACCCCTGCAAAGATTGTGGTGGCCGGCCTGGTCCATACGGAGCCTCCTACTTTGTACGGACACCCCTGCAAAGGTTGTGGTGGCCGGCACGGTTCTCTTTCGTCCATTAAAGGCAGCATAGGGGACAGCAGAGGTCCAAAGACTACGTACAGGTCGAGGGGTTCCACTAAAGGCGACGTATGGGGTAGCAGAAGTCCACTGAAGACTACATAAAGAGTGTAGTTAGGTATGTGTGGTGACCTGCGAGGAAACAAAGTACGATGGAAATCGCTTCTTAACCATTCGAAGGAGACAGTGAAGGATTCATCATTACAGTATGTTGTACAACATGCACTCTCTCTTTGTAGAGAACGTCGTCCACGTCAAAAGCAGCTCGGTCTTAATACGGGCTTGGTAACAGATAATCCAGTTTGGTTGTCATAATGTTCAACACGTAGTGGTCAGATTGTTGGTTGTATAGGTATCTCTCTTTTTGCTTTTTATACCCATCCGTTCAACATGACCCACAAATCATATTAATGGCAACGATACAACATGATCCCTCCTATCTCTTGTTGTTCCGTTGTCTTCCAGAGCAATATACTGTGATATCGTGAATCGAGTTAATGGCTCTGATCCTTGTCATATAGGGTGATATATGTCCACCTCTTTCTTTGACCAAGAGCAGCGATGTAGTGTCCCAAGAGTGGCCCTTTTGCTGTGTTCAAACTTCTTCAAGCTGGTTACCTTGCTATCATTTGTCATCTTCAGCAAAATGCTATTTTCTCAGAGGTCTTTTATTACTATAAGAGGGTTACTTGTTAAGATAACTGTTATGTAGTTCTGGAAGGGTTTTCTAGAAGTTCTGGATATTCTAGAAGACTATTTTCTTTAGATCAAGATCAATTTCATATGGACTAGTTCTGGATGTTCAGAATTTTCCATATTTCAGAAAGTTTAAGAAACTAAGACCAGCTTAGTTGAATCAGCATATCACTACAGACAATACCTAATTAGGAAATTTTGTGATATAGTTAAGAGTGGAATCTAACAAAGAGTGAATTTACTTAAGAGTGGTTTATGGATTATTAAATAGGTTTATTTACTATTTATAATATTATTATACTAAGTATAATAATTTTACAGTTATATTTAGTTTTAGTATATTTTTGCATCTTTTAGTTAGTCTTTTTTTGTCATTTCTTGAACATTCTACTATATTCTGCCATCTTCTATTTGCTTAGAAACCTTCTCTTAGTACCCAGACACTACTAGAACATTCTTATCTTTTCTTAGTACCAAGTATTTTATCTTAGCTAGTCATGAAACCTTTTGGAACATTATAAAATAGTATTAGTCAGCTTTGCTGAGAATCTATTTCTTGGTATTTCTCTTTCTTTCCAAGATCCTTCTAGACTTTCTTTTAGATTATATATAAATATTCTTATTCTCTATCTAAATAAAGCTTAGAATATTTTCTCTCAGAAATCCTTTAAGTATCTCTTTAAGCTACTTTAGACTAACTAGAATTTCCAGATTTAGCTGTTTTCTCTTAAAAGAAACTAGAACTATTATACTTGATAGCAGCAGTATCATTATATCTTACCTTATTAAAAAACCTCACACAAATTCAGAAACCAGTCACAACTAGTCACACAAATCTGAAATGAGCTGCAAAGAGTCAGCTTACTAGTCAGACTCCTCTACTATAGAAGAAGCAGGAGGATCATAGCTCAGTATAGAGGATATTATCAATACTATAGGCCACCAAATCTAAGAACTTCAAGTACAACTAGAATAGTAGAAAATAAAAACTGTGAGTACATCACATTCTGCTATAGCACTAGTCAGTTTTAAGCTACTTAAGCTAGATATCTTTGATAGTTATTAAGAAGAACTATCTATAGATATATAGACCTTCTAGTTAGACTAATACTTTGAGCTTACAAGAATAGAAGAAGATATATAAGTCTAATTTACTGCCACACTTCTCTGAGGAAATGTAGCTATCTGGTAGTATAATTATATTATAGTTATATTTGTATACTCATATGTATGAATTAGAGACTAGGAAGCTTTTAAGAGAGCTGTCTTAATAATGATGTTGGCTCCATCTTGAAGTAGGGTGACTTCATTCTTACACTAATTGATGTCTGGGTTGTATTTCATAAGTCAGAGTTTTCTTAAGATTAGGTCATGATCTCCTAGTGATACAACCTCAAAGTCTACTCATTTCCAATATTTCTGGATCTTGATGAGTAGTTTGGCAGCAATTGACTTGATGGGGTGTAGAGTACTATCTGTAGTGACTATACTATTATTCTTAGGTACAGGCTTGGTAAGAATCTTGAGGCTTTCAAAGAGATTCTGATTGATGAAGTTCTCTGCAGCTCTACTGTCTATGAGTACTTGAACTTCTTTTCCTTTGACTAGGCCTTTGAAAATAAGCATAGCTTGAGCTTGATTTTTACTAAGACTTGCTGCTTGATCAGTGCTGACAAAATCTTTTTAATCTCATTTGGTTTTAGAGAGTTCTTAGACTTCTATAATCTTGAGTTGATTGGCTTTTTCTAGGATCATTTGCATAACTCAGTCTCCTTCCTTGACTGTGTAGTCTTGATCCTTCTGATTGATAAGTAGAACTTAAACTTATTCTTGAAACTCTGGGTCAATAATACTAGCACCTATATCTAAATAATATTTGATACTGAGTTCTGATTGTGATATAATTCTGATATAATGTCCTTCAGGATATTGAACTATAATTCCAGTAGACACTAGAGTTTGGCTCTTGGCTGGAATAGTAACTTGTTTGACTGAGTATAGGTCAAGACCAATGGCTTCTTCTGTTTAATATTGAGAGATTTAGGCCTTTAGATGAAGCTTCTTGACCTTGAGCTCAGATTGACTGATAGTAGGGTTAATAGATATATTCTTGGATAATATGGTGACTAGTCTTGAGGGTTCGCTAGTCTTCTTAGGACATTTGGTTGCAATGTATCCTATTTTACAATAGAAAAAACAGGCTTCAGATTTCTTCAGATAGTTATTTTCTTCAGGGGTGAGCTTGGTATTCTTTTTGTTCATAGTGTCCAAATCCATTAGTGCTGGGCTAACTATCCTTGGTTGGTTTCTGTAGTAGTTCTCAAAGTGGTTCTTCTTATGGTATTCTGGTTCAAAGTAGTTGCCAAAAGTGATAACATCAAACCTATCAGCAATTCTCATAGCTTCATTAAGGTTTTTGGGCTCTTCTAGCTCAATCTTGACTTATATATTTCCCTTCAGGCCTCAGATATAGCAGTCTATCTTTTCATCCTCAGATATTACTAGTAGCTCAAGTAGGATTGATAAGAATTGTGTATTATAGCTTTGTATAGACTTGAGTTGCTTAATGTTCAACAAAACCATGAGCAAGACTCAGATTGTAATACTATCAGCTATACAGTATAAGAGAGTACTCAAGAAGGCAATGTATACCTTTATTGTAATAATCCATCTCAAGAAATAAGACAAGAGACTATCAGTCAATGAAAGTATTAAGTTACTGCTAGAAGAATTTAAGAATATCTTTCCAGACAAGCTACCTGGCCTACCATCTATATAAGAAGTTGATCACAAAACCAAACTAACTCCAGAAGCTGTACTATCTAAGAAACATATATACTATATATCACTACTTGAAATTGAAGTAGTCAAGAAAGAACTAGAAGAACTACTTATATGAGGAGTCATTCAGCCAAGCAAATCTCCTTATGGCTCACCAGTCTTATTTATCAAGAAGAAGAATAGTACTCTGCAAATATATATAAACTATTATACACTCAATAAACTCACTGTCAAGAACTGCTATCCACTACTCTTGATTGATCAAATCTTTGATACTCTCAAGAATACCAAGTACTTCACCAAGTTAGACCTCATATCAGGATACCACCAGATTTGAATCAAGCCAGAAGACATTCTCAAGACTACATTCATGACCCCCTTTAGACTCTACAAATTCCTGGTCTTAGTATTTGATCTTACCAATGTACCTACTATATTCCAGACTCTGATGAATAAGATATTTAAGGATCAACCATTTATTTTTCTATTAGTATATCTTAATAATATCCTGATCTTTAGGACAACTAAAGAAGAATACCTCAAATATATTCAAATTATTCTAGAGATTCTGCAAAAACACAAGCTTTATACCAAGCTCAAGAAGTATGAATTCTTCAAAGAACAAGTCAAATATCTTGACCACATTGTCTCTGCATAAGAAATTTAAGTAGACCTATACAAGATAGAAGCAATTGAAGAATGGCCCATTCCATCAAACCTCACAGAACTCTGATCCTTCCTTAGTCTAGCTGGCTACTACCACTACTTTGTCAGAAACTTCTCTAGTATTACTGAGCCACTGACTAACCTTATGAGGAAGGCCCCACACTCAGACCACTATATACCCTACATCTGAGACCTCTTCTATTAACAAGCTTTTCAAGAACTCAAGAACTACCTGACCCATGCTCTAGTCCTGCATAATGTAGATTAAGGCCTAAAATTCATGGTCACCAAATTTTACCATTAAAGCAGTCCTATCATAAGATGATGGCAAAGAATATCATCCTATTGCTTTTGAGTCCCACAAGTTGGCCCTGGCTAAACAAAGCTAGCTACCTACAAGAAGAAACTACTGGTAATAATATATGTACTAAACTACTGGCAATACTATTTAGAAGATGTTGAGTTTAATATTATTACTAACCATCAATCTTTCAAGTACATTAATACCCAACCTACTCTGTCATACCTACAAGCCAAGTAGAGCCTCAAGCTTCAAACCTTCAATTCAATAATTATCTACAAGCCTGGCAAGACACTTGTAGTACTAGATATCTTATCAAGATACCCTGACCTCACCACAATCATATAAGTCACCTTGGTATCAGAATTCTTAGACCAAATCAGACAAGCTTATAAAGAAGTCATAGTTGCCACTAGAGTTTTCTTGAACAAGCTCAAGGATACATATACTATTGAGAACAATCTGATCTATTATCAAGATCAAGTCTACCTATCTGAAAACATGAACCTATACTATAAGGTTTTGCAAAAACACCATAACTCTCCTCTTACTGATTACCTGGGAATTGAGAAGACTATCAAAAACATCTAACACTGCTACTATTAGCCAAGTATGATCAAGGAAATAAAAAACTATATTACCAGCTGTGATCTATATCAGTGCAATAAGTCTATCAACCAAGTATCAGCCAGTTTGCTACAACTACTGCTAATTCTCACCAAGAAATTCAAGCAAGTTACTATGGACTTTATAACTCAACTACTACAAACCCAATCTGGTACTGATGCTATTATTATATTTGTTGACTGCCTGACCAAGACTATGGTTACTGAACCAACCACTACTAATGCTACTATATCTGAGATTGCAAGAATCTTCTTCTAGTCTATCTTCTATCACTATGACCTACTATGAGTAATTGTCAGTAATCATGATTCTAAGTTCACTAGTCACTTCTGACAAACTCTCTTTAAGACCCTGAGAACCCAATTGGCTATATCTACTGCCTTTCACCTACAAACTGATGGACAAACTGAGTGCATGAACAGAACTTTAGAACAAATGCTTAGAAATTATGTTTCTTACAAGTAAGATGATTGGGATCACTACCTAACTTATGTGGAGTTTGCATACAACTAGTGCATCGCAACCCAAGCTGACCTATGTATATATTTAACCTGACCTAGAATTATATATCACCCATCTTTAACCCAACCTGGAATTATACGTCACCCATCTTTAATCTGACCCAGAATAATACATCACCTGTCTTTAACCCGACCTGGAATAATATGTCACTTATCTTTAACCTGACCTGGAATTATATGTCACTCATCTTTAATCCGACCTGGAAATGTACATCACCCATCTTTACTCTGACCCGGAATTGTACATAACCCATCTTTAACTCAACCCAAGAAATATACATGACCCAACCCGAGAAATATATGTGACCTGACCCAAGAAATATACATGACCCAACTCGAGAAATATATGTGACCTGACCCAAGAAATATATGTGACCTGATCCTGACCCATATTTAACCTGACACAGACTCATCTTTAATCTGCCTTTAAGCTACAAGGCACCAAAAAAAATATATTGCACATCTAAGATATATATTTAGAATAAACAAATAGAAACATAATTAGGAATCAGAAATCAAAATGAAATCAAAAATAAATAGGAAGTAAATCAGAAAAATAAAGAACTTACTGATGTGAACAGATCTTACTCTTTATCGCTATAAACCAACTGATCCTCCTCCTCTTCATTGCTATAAATCAACTGATCCTCCTCCTTCTCATATTCCAAACCATCTTCCTCCATATATTCCAAACCACTTTCCTCTATATCCTCCTTCTCCATATCCTCCTCTGCACCAACCTCCTCTGTGCCAACCTCTATTTCATCCTCCATGCTGACCTCTCTATATTCCTCTGTGCTGATCTCCCCATGTTCCTCTGTGCTGACCTCTCTCATGCTGACCTCCCCATATTCCTCTGTGCCAACCTCCCCCACACTGATCTCCCTATATTCCTCCATGCCGACCTCTCCCATACCGACCTCTCCCTCACCGACCTTTCTCATACTGACCTCTCCCATGCCAACCTCTCCTATGCCAACCTCCCCTGCACTGACCTCCCCCATGCTAACCTCTCTACTGACCTCTCTACCAGTGTCAACTCCTCCACCAATACTGACCTCTCCCACCTCTCTATCTCCTCCATCACCACCCCCTCAACAAAATACACAAGCCTGCTATCTATCAGTCACGTATAAAGCATTTTGTCATTCTTCACTGATACTCATTCAAATATGGCCAGCAGTTTTTCATATTCATCCATGATGATAATTCTATCTGGACAACCTTGCTTATTCTACACTTTGGCATTCACCTTGAATCCAGTGTAGTATGACAAACATTTCATAGTTTTCTATTGCTCTTATGACTTCTTGCCTTAGTTAGTCATCATGTACTTTCTTAATACATTTGTTGGCCATAGTGAAAGCATGCCTAATGTCCAATTTGTAAGGCCTTTTCTCCATGAGGTTTGGGGCATCTGGGAAATTGATTTGGCAATGCTTCCAGGTGGTGTTTGGGCAAACTTGATGGCAAAAATGGCAATTGTAGCAAGATTTGCACTCCAGCCCAGGCTTAGAAGCTGGAGGATATATATATTTCAAATATTATTAGGAAAAAAATTTGGACATTGATTTAAAAAGAAAAAAAAAAAAAAAACTAACTTTTTTGAGCTGTATTATTGAGATCTGGTGGGGGACCTTGAGCTTGCAGACCAGCGGTAAGCTGGTAGTCAAGCTGGAGATCAGGGAGCTGAGGGTCAGTAAGCTGGAAGTCGGCAAGCTTAGCAACCTGGGTGTCAGTAAGCTCAGCAGGCTGGGTGTCAGTAAGCTTGGCAGGCTGGGTGTCGGCAAGCTCAGAAGACTGGGTATCAGCAAGCTGGACATCTTTAGGGTGCTGATCTTTGGGATGATGAGCTGAAGTATATTGAGCTTGGGGGGGGCCAAGTAAATACTTATTGGCCAGGCGGTCATATCTACGTTTTCTCAACATAGTGGTGAATTAAGTGAGGTGAAGCAAAGGATGAGGCAAAGTGAAGGATGAGGTGAAAAGATCGAAAGGTGAAAGTAAGCTTTTGATATCTTAAATGTTCAAAAGCTATAATATCTTTCAGAAGCTCTTTTGGAATCTCTCTGAAATCTCTTTCAGAAGCTCTTTCTGAATCTCTTCGAAATCTCTTTTGGAATCTCTTCAAAATCTCTTTCGAAACCCATTTCTAAATTGCATGTTGTTTGCAATCTGAGGAATGAGGGTGAGAGAGGTGGAGGAATACATGAGAGTTGTGCAGGAGGAGTGGAACACAAGAGGAGTGAAATGCAAGAGGAGTGGAATACAGTGAGGAAAGCTCCGGATTACAAGTATAAGCATAAGCATAAGCACAAGTGCAAGCTTTGCTCTGCTCAGCTAATAGCTGATATTATGTGATATCAGCTTATTATCAGCTTGTCAGACTGAGCAGAGCAAAGCTTACACTTATGCTTATGCTTATGCTTATGCTTGCAATCCGGAGCTTTCCTCACTGCGTTCCACTCCTCTCTGTGTGATTTAGCAGGTTCTGTATTGAACAAGATTTGCAATGATGTTTGAGTGAGATTTGTAATGCATTTGAGCAAGATTTGCAGCAAGGTTCAAGTGAGATTTGCAATCGAGATTTGCATAAACCAGGCTTTGCAAGCCTTGTGCTTGCAAGCTCAGCCAATAGCTGATATCACATAATATCAGCTTATATACATGTCATATCAGCTTGTAACTGAGTTTGTCCAGGCTTGCAAGTACAAGGCTTGCAAAACCTGGCTTATGCAAATCTCGCTTTAATCTTACATGCAAATCTCACTTGCAAATCTTGCTTTAATCTTGCTTGCAAATCTTGCTTGAACCTCACTGCAAATCTCACTCAAATGTACCACAAACCTCACTCAAATATCATTGCAAACCTTGCTCAATGCAGAATATACTGAATCTCCAAAGTATGTTTGCTGTTTGCAGTTGCATAATGGGTACCAGTTCACCACTCATGCATATTTATTTATCCATCCTCTGTCCACAATTGATCATTGGCTATCGCATGTCACCTTGCTGCTCTCTCTCTCGCTGCCTCTCAGCTTGCTGACTCCTGTTCCAGACCCCACAGTTTCTGGCTTTTCCTGCCACTCACTACCTCCTCCCAACTCCCTGTCCTCTAGTTCACTGCCCCCCCAGCTTGTTTCCCAGTTTGCCACTCTCTAGCTCACCACTTCCTAGCCACTTTCTAGCTCTCGGCCTCCCACTCAAGCTCCCAGTCCCCGCCATCATCAAATATTTGAAATGTCTAAAGATCAAGAAGTACATTTAGGAGAAATCTCAGAACCATCAGATGATATATCAGAGGATATATCAGAGGATATATCAGATATCTCCACCAGTTCATTATCACTAATGAGCATGAGAATAAAAATAAAAACAAAACCTGGTGATAGCTGGGTGTGGAATCATACCACAAAGGTAGTTTTATACATTATGCTAATAGTTGAATTCATAGGGGTGATTGGTCTCATCAGTCATAAGAGTGGGTGGTCAGTTATAAGTAGTTGAGGTTCTAATATAGTCTCATATCTCTCTATTCAAATAGAATTTACAAAGTAAGCTCATCAGTTGCAACCATTGCATAACTTGGAGCTATATATCGAAGGATGGTAATATCAACAATCTTAAACAACATCTCTGGAAGCATCACAATGCTATGCTCTTACCTCTCCAGTGTACTGAGAATCCTCACTGGTCTAAGAAAGATGATATTGTGAGTATGGATAGAATGGAATTCAGGAAGTACTTAAAAAGTTATTAGAAAAATAATTGATCAAATTTTATTATTACAAATAGGAATATACTAGCAAGACTTTAAGTGATAAAAATTTCCATTAGTTAATTGCCAACTTCATTGTCACTAGATATCAGCATTCTCCACTATCGAAAATACTGGCTTCAAGTATCTCTTTCACATATTACACCCTGATCTGACCCTTCTATCAGCTAATACAATTTCGTGAGTTATTCGAAAGGAATTCGAACTATTGCAGACTCAAGTGAAAGTAAGGCTAGCAGGGCTCAAGTCGAAGGTGTTACTTATACTTAATTGTTGGACATTAGATGTTAACATCAAGGCCTTTCTTGGAATAACAGCCCATTGGATTGATAGTGATTGGAAGATGTATGACATTATTGAATATTAGTGAAATAACACACATGGGTGCCAATCTTGTAAAAAGTCTAGAGCTGGTAATAGATGATTTATTGCCTAGTGATAATCAAATCATTGTTGTTGTGTGTGATAATACTAGTAACAATGATACTCTGTTTGAGAATCTCCATCATCTGTTTGCTCATATATGCTATTTCAGGTATATATTGAATCTCGTCATTTATAATACTCTTGGTTCTCTTAGCGAGCCTATTGGAAAGCTATGGGAGTTGATAAAGAAGATCAAAAATTTAGCACAATGATAAGCACAACTGGTGAAGGTCTGTGAATCCTCTGGAATTTCCATTTTGAAGCCTCTCTTAGATATTATGACAAGATGGAGTTCTATACATGAAATGTTAGTGCATGCTCTGGAGATTCATAAGGTAAGATTTTGAATCTATTTGTATAGATTTTGGAATACAATTCGGAAGTATTTTGGTACTAAATAAATTGATATTACATCCAAATAGAGCTTGGATATATTGTGTGCTATGGATAAGCAAATGAGCGATATATCTGAAGATGCATGGTAACAATTTGAATTAATTTGACGGTTTCTCGAGCCTTTTGCCAAAGTGACAACTGTGATGTCAGCTTGGAAGTATTCTACAATAGCAGCTGTTATCCCACTATTTAATTGGCTATGTAATCATCTCGAAGATGTCATTGATACATATCAAACTAGTGAACATTTTAATCAGGTATATATATGATTTTGAAAGTAATTTTATTTGTGAATTTAGGAACTAATTTAGTAAGTAATTGGGAAGTAATATGTGTATATTTTTATTTTTTATAGATAATGCTTACCACTGCTGAGAATGCATATACAAAACTTCTAAAGTATTATAAGACAACACCATTATACAGCATAGCTTTGGCCTTAGATCCATGTATCAACATGTATTATTTCTATCATGAGCAATGGAAAAAATCCTTAATTGATAAATAGAAGAATCAGATGGAATATATCTGGGAAAAGGAGTATAAGCCTATTAATGCTATCATTATACCCTCAATATCTCATAATGCTGATGATTTTATCAACTCAATATATGAGAAGAAACAGTGCATCGATGTGGATGATGAGCTTGAATGGTGGGTGTTGTTTTTATGTTTTTTGGTTGGCTTGGTTAATTTTCACTCATATTTCTCTGTTTCAGTTATTTGTCAGAGAATCTAGCTGATCCTCATATAGATATATGTACTGGATTGGTGGCAGCGAAATCAGTCAGTATATTCTAATCTTTCATAAATGGCTTGTGATTATCTTACTATTTCAGCAACATCTATTCCATCTGAAAGTATTTTTTCTATTATTGGTGAGCTAGTGACTGAACGTTGAAACAGCTTGTGTGTAAATACAATTCATGCATGCATGTGTTTGGATTCTTGGTGGTCTTCAGATATTTTTCACTTTCAATTACTCTGAATATTATCCAAATATTTTCCAAATTATTTTTTCAGGGCAGAGTTTAGAGGGTCAGGTTCAGGGTCAGGTTCAGGGGTTGGGTTCAGGATTGGGTTCAGGGGTTGGATTCAGGTTTGGGTTAAGGGTAAATAATGGGTCGAGTGACATATATTTCCAGGTTGGGTTAAAGATAGGTAATGTATCTTTCTGGGTTGGGTTAAAGACAGGTGATATACAATTCTGGGTTGAGTTAAAGACAGGTGATGTATAATTCCGGGTTGGGTTAAAGATGGGTGATGTATAATTCCGGGTTGGGTTAAAGATAGGTGACATCTAATTCTGGGTTGGCTGTTTTACAGGTCAGGTTTTGGGTTAATCAGGTCGGGTTTGCAGAGTACTATATACAACAATACCATCTAATTATCTACTAGTCTTTCCCCTTTCCAGTTACTCTATGGTCAAGATTCCGAGACCCCTGCAAGTCTATTCTCTTTCAAGAAAAGCAGTCAAATACAAGTCTCTACTACCAAGAACCTTATAGATAAAATAGATAAACTACTCAAGATTGTCACTGTGAATCTTCAGAAGGCTCAACAGTATCAAGCCAAGTATACTGATAAGAAATGCTGTGATGTCACTTATATTATTAGAGATCAAGTCCTACTATCTACTGAGAATTTCAATCTCAAGTCAACCACTCTTTGAACAAGTTCCAACCCAAGTATATTGGACCTTTTGAGATCACTGAACAAGTCTCTACATTCTCCTATCATCTCAAGCTACCTGAAACCATAAGAGTACACTTAATCTTTCATATATCATACCTCAAGACCTAGAACCAGTTACCACTCTACTCTGGTTGAATTTCTAAGCCTTCTACTTCTGTGATTATTGAAGACCATATCAAGTATGAAGCTGAGAAAATTCTTGACAAATGAATCTGCTACTACTATCCTAAATATCTAGTCAAGTGAATGAGTTATCCTGAATATAATACTATCTAGAAACTACTGGTCAATCTTAAGAACTCTCAAGATCTAGTTTAAGACTTTAAGGCAAAATACATTGTCTAATCCCTATAGTGACTTTCTTGAATTGTTGATGACCTATAATAATGACCAGTGTCTTATGTATTGGAAGTTTACTTTGGGACCCCAGAACTAACAGAATATTTAATGAATAAGAAGTCCACTGAAATGAAGTTTGAACCCCTCCCAGTTGGTTAGTCTGGTAATAGGCCCTCTGCTCTATATAAGGATGACTAATTCTCATCAATATACTGATACAAGTTTGAGAATTTTGGTTAAGTATATCTAGTCTTATATTACCCAAGAACTCAATAAGGATGTTAGTTCTTAAGGAGAGAGATATATAACAATTTCATAGCTATATTTAGTCTTAGTACATTTTCATGTCTTTTAGTTAGTCTTTTCTTATCATTTCTTAAATATTCTGCTATATTCCACCACCTTCTACTTGCTTAGAAACCTTCTCTCAGTAGTGCTCTGAACGAGTCAATTTGAATCAAATCCGGATTCGATTCGTCACATGACGGTTTGATCCGAATCTCAAATCTGAAGCCATCTGAATCAACTCGGATTAATCCGAATCGCCCCATCCGAATCACCCCATCCGAATCACCCATCCGAACCACCCCAATCCGAATCACTCAATCCGAATCACTCAATCCGAATCACTCAATCCGAATCACTCAATCCGAATCACTCAATCTGAATCCTCCAATTTGAATCCTCCAATTTGAATCCTCCAATTTGAATCCTCCAATCCGAATCTGAATCCGAATCCTTCAACCGAATCCTCCAATCCAAATCCTCCACATGACTCATATGCCGGACATGTCCACAACACAATACACACACAATACACACACATGCACACGCAAACACGCAAACACACATGTCGACAGATCAGTCTTCAACAGTTCACAGTACCGATGATGCTTCAAGTCAAACATCTCTGATAGCTCCACACCTTCCATGCAATCCTCACTCCGAAATCTGGCAACATTGTGCTAAGATAGGAGATGATGTTGTTTGTAATTATTGCAGATAAAAAATTAAGACACACCTATTGACTCGTTTGACACACACATGATATTGTTTCATCCACCCCCATAAACTGCACCAGCCAGAAGTTCAAAATGCTTGGTGGTATGACCTCGAACATGAATCGACACATAAAAGACAAGCACTCTGACAAAATTAAAAAGAACACAGAGACAAATAAAATCAACATCCAAGCTGTGGTGGGTACGTTTATCCGATTGCCCAACCATTTCTGTACCAACAATGCCATTTAATCAAAAATATTTAGCCATACTCTTCAGCAGAATTTCGAAATCGGCTCATTCGCTGGATTGTGTGCACAGACCAGCCCTTCACAACCATCGAGAGTGATCAATTGCATAGCATCTTTGGCCTCCTCAAGCATGATTTATATTTGCCAAGTGCCGATACTATTCGCAAAGATGTCCTGGAGGCCTATAGGAAGGAGCATGACAATCTC
>RBNI01001657.1:0-21431 GCA_003990745.1 Jimgerdemannia flammicorona | reverse complement strand
TTTTTTTAATGGACTCATAGTCCTGCAGATTTTTATTGGAAGGGAACCTAGACTATATAGGCCAAAACCCTCCCCCACCACCCACTGAACAATATCCCCCCATTAACCTAGACTACTAAATTGTCTAGCAGTCCCACCACTCCAGCTATGCCTGTCGAACACCGGCTACATCGACCCCCATGACATAGACTAGACTTGTCTGCTCACCAGAGCTGGATCATTGTTTACATATGAGAGCACACCTATGCGTCAGATCTAGCAGTGCTGGAACTGAATAAAGAATAGCCTCCCGAACCTCAAAAGAAAGTCTGAGGCAAAGAAAAAACCCCCCAACCAACCAACAGAGAGCAAAGTGGATTCAAAGCGGGTGAGTAAAGGACTTACATGCAGCACCTTCCCCAAAGGACTTACACATCATAAGCCCTTGCTATCTCAACAGCTGCACCTCCAAACTCAGTCTCCTCCTATCCTCAAAAACAAATAACCAGTAATCTGCTAGTCCTACCCAAATTACCAAAACCCAATCTAAAGTAAGCTACTCCTTTCCCACCTCTCTCACCAATCTATCTCTCAAATTCTCCCACTGATCCTGCTCACTATCCCCTCTTTTTTTTTTTTTTATAGTCACTTGGACTCTGCCTTTATTACCAGTCTATGAATAAGTATACATCATCACTACTCACTACCCAATCCCCATAGGGGGGCCCCTCCCTACCTCTTCATGAACAAAAATCACCCTTCCGCCAACTACTCCAACTCTCCCCCCACTCTGTCCACAAATTTTCTCCACTAAGCAGTGCCTCCAACCACCCTGCAGCCCCCAATCAAGCCACCAGCCTGTTAAGGTATCTTCCATAAGCCTATGCTACTGCAACAACTAGTCCCCCAAGCCCTGTCTCCTCTCATCCTCAAAAACAAACAGCCAGTGACTGGCCAGCCTCACCCAAATAGCCAAAGTCCAGCCCAAAGTAAGCCACTCCTTCTCTATCCCCCCTACCAATCTATCCTTCAAGTCCTCCTATCTCCCCCATACTTCATCTCCCCTATGCTATACCCCCAAGCATTCCCCAATTGTCTGCCAAAAATCCCCCAACACCTCATACTCTCCTAGCCAATGTTCAGGCATCTGTATATAACCCCCCTCCTGCCCTACATTATGGCACTCCTCACAGTTGAAGCAACTCCCTATGATAAGGTGCCCTGAGCGAAAGTTGAGCATTACATTCCTCTGCAGCATGCACCACCAGACCACCCAGTACTTTGGTGGCATCCACTTCCTCACTGCAGCACTCCAGGTCGAAATACTATACCAGTTCCACTCTTCGCCAATTCCAACTCCTTGCCAACCGCTAGGCCACAGATCCTGGCCCAGTCCTCTTTGGCATTCCATTCCATCACTAATGTCAAACTCAATTAAAGGAGTGCCACCCAGCAGTATATGATCCCATCTTCACATTGCCAGGTCCCAAGCCACCTCTCCTTCATTCCCCTGCCAACGAATTCTAATACAGCACACCCCCTCTGCTATCCCCCACCAAAATCTCTTATATTGCAGTTGTTCAGTATTCTGAAGTCCAACCAATGAGAGGAGATCACCAGTTGAGCCTCTTGGCAATAACTGCCTCTCCCAGATCTTCTGTAGCAGAGGAACCTGGCCACCTCCTCTCAATTCCACTGCCCTCTTTAGCCACCATACTCTCAAGCAGTGTAACTGTTTTGGAAAGTCAACCAGCCCAAGACTACCTCTCACCACTGGTAGGGACAAGGTCTCCCAATCAATCTGACTCTGCCTGCCAGCCCAAATCTATCCCTTCACTAACTTCATCAATCTCTTCACCACCCAGGCAGGGAAGTCCAGATGATATGTCAGATACTACAACTTTGGCAGCCAGTAGACATTCAAAATCGAGACCCACCCTGCCAGAGAAAATTGTCTTCCCCCCCAACTCTGCAGGGCCTCCTCCCAGATTCCAATCCTCTGCTCCCACCAAAGCCTGGGCAGAACTGACCTATAGACTGACAAATAGATGCCCAAGTACCACACAGCTTCACCAGTGGGGATGATTGTTCCTATAACCTCCCCTCCCATCAGGCTGTTGCCTAGCACCATTGTTTTACACTTATGCCAATTCAGCTTAGCTTCAGAGTTCTCCTCATACCACTCCACAGTCTTCTTGAGCTCTTCAACATCAGCAATTGAACCCAAACCAACCACCATGTCATCTGCAAAGGCCCCAACTTTCCAACCAATGCCAAAGACAGAGAGGCCCACTATCCTCCATCTAATTCTGTCTATAAGGGGTTCCAGGGAAAGAGCATACAAAATGGGAAACAGTGAGTCCCCCTGGGGTACCCCCCAACCCAAGAGGAATGCTACCCCTCTATGTCCATTACACATAAGTACAGCCCTACTCCCTTCTAGTAGGCTGACCATTGCTGACCAGAATTGGTACAGAACCCCCATTCTATCCAAAACTTTCACCAGCCAGACTCTTTGCACCCAGTCATAGGCCTTCTTCTAGTCCAAGAAGACTAGATGCCCATCCAGTCCACAGGCCCTTGCCCCTTCAATAACTCCATGTATCCAGGCAGTACCATCCCTGATGAGCCGACCACCCACAAATCCCCTCTGCTCAACACCCATGACTTGCTGGGCCACCTTCTGTAGTCTTGCCACCACCACCTTAGTCACCAACTTTCTGTCCATTCTAGCAACATTATTGGCTGCCAGTTCTTCCAATCCTCCCGCCTTCCTTTGTTTTTATAAAGCAGCATCACCAGCCCAAGGTTCTGCTCCCCCACCCACCTCTCTGTCTATAGAATAAAGTCACACAATGCTGTCATCTCCCCCATCACCCCCAGAACTCCAACCATTCACTTCCAAAAGTCCCAGGGCAGACCATCCTCCCCAGATGCCATATCTGGCATTGTTGCAGTAAGAACCTGATAGATCTCATCCTCCTGTATAGGCATCACTAGGTCACCTAGCCCCTCAACTAGTAGTGGGTGCCAATCCTCCAATATTTGGTCAATGGTAGCAGTATCTGCCCCACCCTCCTCCTCACTCCACAATCCACTCCATCTCCTCTTCAGTGATCCAAGAATGTCCTATACACCATGTACTAGTATACCATCTGAGTCCAACACCCCTTCCCACCATTGCTATACCCATCTCACCCTAAGGGCCCTTGTAAGAAACTTGGAAGGCCTCTCCCCTTCCTCCAGATCCTGTCAGCAAAGCTGTGCCACCAAGCTCTGTACTCTTGCCTCTTCCTCTTCCCATAGCACCTGTTGTAATTCCCCAACCTCCATTTTTGCCCTCAATAATCTCCAATCTTCCTCTCCCTTCAACATCGTCAGCCTCACCCACTCCTCCAGGAGTCTAGTCAATCTAGTAGAAGCCCAATGCACTCTTCGCCTTCTCTGCTTCCCTGCCTCCTTACCAGCCTCACTCCAGTAAATCTTGGCCATCTCCTTCATCCTCATCCACCGAACCCCAACTGAGGCACCTTCTCGCTACCAGTTCTCCATCCTTAGCTAAATGTCTTTAGTCCACTCATCCCACCAGTTCATGTCATCCAATAAAGAGGAATTGAGGTGCCAATGTCCAGGCCCATCCCCACTTCTCCCAAAGCACCCCTGTCCCAAAAGCCCCCAGTGATTCGACCATGGACACCATTCTACCTCCAGTGACTTCCAAACATCTAGGCCCCAGTAGCTGGTCATCAAAATCCAGTTGATTCTTGTCCCCAGACCCCCTGCTCAATGTGTATAAACCCTCCTATTCCCCCAGTACTCCCTACCAGTATCCACCAGTACACTTAGTCTTTCTACTTCCTCCCATGCCATCAGTCCTCCACTCCTGCTCTCAGCACCTTGTCCTCCATCTGTTCTATCCAATAGTATGTTCCGAACCATATTGAAATCTCCCCCAAGCATATCTACCCCAGCCTCTGCGAGGATCCCACTCTCCTGTAAACCCTTCACTCAATCTACCTGCTCACCTCATACCACAGGGCAGTAACAGGAGCCAACAGTAACCGGCTCCCAGCCTGCATGAATCCACTTACTCCAGACCAGTCTCTCTCCCCAGCTCCTCATATCCTGTATCTCCCCTCTGCCTTTCCGAACCAAAATCCCAACCTTGCTCTTCCAAATTGCCACACCTCCCCATTCCTTTGTCCATTCTATCTTATCGGAATCATCCTCACACCTGACATCCTGCAAGAGGAAAAGATTAGCCTCCAGTCTCTTCATTTAAGTAAAAATATTCCTATGTCAAGCAGCACCCCATAACCCATTCACGTTTAAAGAAAAAATGTTGGTTGTACTGTTCATAATGAAATATATTATGTTGTCAATCGATCTCTACTGCTCCATGCTCATCTCCTCCTGCACTGTATCCAGATTATATTCTGCAGCCACCTCCTCCTCTTCTGCTCTCTGAGCCTTCAATCCAGCCAGCAGTTCATTCATCTCTCCATCTGCCTTCTCCTTGAACTCCTCTCGGTATTCTAGACATGCCTTCTGCCAGAGCTGCAGTCCATGATACTTGTTCCAGCAGTATTCAGCCCTCTCTTCAGCAATGACTGCCATCTCTGCCTCCCTCTCCTTATCCACCTCATACCCTTCCTCCTCCAGGTATACCATAAGAATTTCTGCCTTCAATGCCTTCATTACTCCATCCTCCTGCAGTATCTTTATCTAATGCTCATCACTTATCACCTGCAAGTCCACCTCTCCCAACTCTTCCACTGCTAGGTTATTCATCATCTGGCACATCCAAAGTAAGTTCTCCACCTCCTTCCCCCCTGGAGTTGCCAGCCTCCCTCCATCCAACATTGTGGTGTCAGCTCCAGTGCTTGCAGACTCACCCCAAACCTCTGGGACATCCACCAGTTCCTCCTCTCCAGTCGCCACCACCTGTCCCCCATATACCACCTCTGGAACTCTGAATTGCACTCTCTGGGCTCCTCGCATTGGCACATCTTTGACCACCCTATTTCAGGAAGCCGGGCCATGCCTGATAAGTAGGGTAGGGGTAGGGGAGCCCTCTCAGTCCTCCTCCCAAACCTCCAGTATACCATCAGCATATGGGTCATTACTAGGCTTCTCCTTATCCTCCCCTGCCTCCTTCTTATCCTTCCCCTCCCCCTCACCAGCCCAGACACTCACTTTGGCTCCTCCTGTACCCTTCACCTTGCTTGCATCCCCCAGTGGTCTGTTGTCCAGCTTGGCCAGCAGCTCTTTCTGTCTCTTATACCCCTGAGCCCTTTCCCACTACTCCTTGGTCACTCGAATCTGCTTTCCATCCACCACCTCTAAGTGTGTCGACTCCACAAAAGTCTCCCAAGCCTTTGCTCGCCTCTCTACAGCATCACCCAACTCTTCTAGCACTTCCAATAAATCCTCCTCCTCCTCCTCACTTCCCTTCACCCTTGTCACCTTATATAAGATTGCTCCTCAGACCATTGCCGAAGGCCAGTCTCTCACCTTCCCAATAGCTTCCTTCTCAGCCAGCTGAATCCTCACATCCACATCACCAGTTCTGAGCGAGGTCCCTTTCCAGACCCTGAATCTGATATCCACCACCTCTCCATATTCTGCTATGAAATCCTCAACTCTCTTTCTTGTCTCCATTGCTGTCACTGTCAGCACTCCTTTCACCAGTAGTTGGACCACCCTGGGATCCCACTTCAGGCAATATGCCATCAGAACACACACTTCCCCAACCACCAATCCAATCTTCAGCACCTCCTCCAGTGGTGCCACCTCCTCAAAACCCACCTCTACTCCCTCCAGTCTCTTCAAAAACTTTATAGACACAGCTCCTGCCACCTGCTTAGTGATGAGCCCTAGCACCATTTTCGCCATCACCACTAGGTCCCAAAAGCACAGTGTAACTGTGAATGCTGAGATCGATTTTTTGAGCAACAGGGCCACTGCCAGACCCATTATACCATCTGCTAAGTCTCCTTGTCTTCTAAGTCTCAGCTGCTCAGCCTCACCATCAGCCATCACATCTGGATTTTTTTCCAGATTGACAGTTCCATCACCATCAGCAGTCACACTCCCCCCAGCTGCTACTCCCCCAGCTCCACTGCCCCCCCTTCCAAGGGCTGCTCCTGCCTACACTATCACCTTCCCAGTCTCCTTGCCCTTCCTTAGCCAGCCCTCCAGCCCTGATGCCTGCTGTCTCCTTTTCACCACCTCTGCAAAGCTTGCCCTCCCAGATCCAGAGTCTCTGCCACCACCTCTACCCCTTCTACATCCACCCACCAGCAGCCCCCTCATACCCCCCCCCAGGCCTGGGCCTCTCCCCACCTGCTGTCAGTCGAAAGTGCTTGGGCCACCCTGCTCAGTACACACCTCAGGTTGCCTGTCAGTCACCATATTGTTAGTCTCTTTTCTCTAAAAACGATGTTGTAAGTGCTCTCCAAAGGTTGTGTAACCTGAATAGTACTGGAAGTGCTCACTATCCCCTCTATACACTATGCCCAATTGATCCACAATAGTCAGCCAAAAGTCACTAAGTACCTTATACTCTCCTAGCCAATATTCTGGTATTTGTATACATCTCTCTTTCTGCCCTATATTGTAGTACTCCTTATAGTTGAAGTATCTCTCCTCAATAAGGTAACTCAAGCAGAAGTTGAGCATAATATTTCTCTACAGCATATATCACCAGACCACCCAGTACTTCAGCAGTAGCTATCTCCTCACCTCAATACTCTAGGCCCAGACCTTATGCCAGTTCCACTCCTCTCTGATATCTGCCAACTATCATCCACCAGACTACAGATCCTGGCCTGGTTCTCTCTGGCACTTGATCTCATCACTAATATTAAACTCAATTAGGGGGATATCCCCCAATAACACTCAGTCTCATCTCCATATTACTGGGTCCCAAGGCACCTCCTCTTTATTTCTCTACCAGTGTATTCCAATACAGTACACTCTATCTGCCACTTCCCACCAGAAGCCTTTGTACCTTATATGCCTAGTATTTCAAAACCTAACTAAGGATAGTAGATCTTCTGTAGAGCCTCTCAGTAAGGATCTCATCTCTCAGATCTTCTATATCAGAGGGACCCAGCCACCCCCTCTCAACTCCACTACTCTCTTTAACCATCATGCTCTCAGATAGTACAGCCTCTTCAGAAAGTCAACTAGCCCAAGGCCTTCTCTCACTACTGATAAGGACAAGACCTCTCAGCTGATCTGACTCCTTCTTCCAGCCCAGATTCACCCCTTGGCCAGTTTCATCAGTCTCTTTATCACCTAGACTGAGAAGTCTAGATGATAGGCCAAATACTACAGCTTTGGCAATCAGTAGATGTTCAAAATCAAAACACATCCTACCAAAGACAAGTGGCAACCTCCCCAACTCTGCAAGGTCTTCCCCCAGATTACAATTCTCTATTTCCACCAAAGTCTTTATAGGACTGATCCATATACTGACAAATAGATACTCAAGTATCACACTGTCTCTCTAGTAGGGACAATTGTTCCAATGATATCCCCTCTTACCAGACTATTGCCTAACACTATTATTTCACACTTATACCAATTGAGTTTAGCCCCAGAGTGTACCTCATACCACTTTACTGTCTCCTTGAGCTCCTCAACATCAGCAACTGATCTCGGGCTAATCACCATATCATCTGCAAAGACACCAACTTTTTACCCAATTCCAAAAATTGAGAGCCTAACTATCTTCTGTCTAATCCTATCTATCAAAGGCTCTAGAGAAAGAGTATATAGAATGGAGAACAGTGGGTCCCCCTGGAGCATACTCCTACTCAGAGGAAATGTCACCCCTCTATATCCATTATACATGAGTACAGCCTGACTCTCTTTCAGTAGGCTGACCATTGCCAACTGAAACTGGTGAGGTACTCCAATCCTATCCAATACCTTCACCAATCAGACTTGCCTCACTTGGTCATATACCTTCTTCTGATCTAAGAAGATCAGTCATCCATCCAGTCCACAAGCTCATGCCCCTTCAATAACTCTATATACCCAAGCTATGCTATCCCTAATGAGCCAGCCTCTATAAAACTCCTCTGTTCAACACCCAAGACTTATCAGGCCACCTTCTGCAGCCTTATAACTACTACCTTAGTAACCAACTTTCTGTCTATATCTAGCAGTATAATTGACTGCCAGTTCTTCCAGTCCTCTCTCCTTCTCTTGTTCTTATAGAGCAGTGCCACCAGCCTCAGATCCTGCTCTCCCACCCATCTTCCTGACTATAGTATCAAATCACATAATGCCATCAGCTCTCCCAGTACTCCAGAAACTCCTACCATCTTTCTCTAGAAGTTCCAGAGCAGACCATCCTCTCCAGATACTGTGCCTAGCATAGTTGTAGCAAGAACCTAGCAGATCTTCTCCTCTTGGACTGGTATCATCAAGCCACTCAGCCATTCTGCCTGTGAGAGGTGCCAATCCTCCAATGTCCAGTTAATAGTAGTAGCATCAGCCCCACCCTCCTCCTTACTCCATAAATCACTCCATTACTCCTTTAATAATTCAAGAATGTCTTATATATCATACACTAGTAAACCATCAGAGTCTGGTACCCCCTCCTACCTCTGCTTCATTCTCCTTATCTGAAGGGCCCTTGTGAGATACTTAGAAGGTTTTTCCCCTTCCTCCAAACCCTGCCAATATAACTATATTACTAAACTCTACACCTATGCCTCCTCCTCTTCCTATAATACCTATTGTAATTCCCCAACCTCCATTTTTGCCTACATTAATCTCCAATCCTCTCCCCTCTCTAGTGTTACTTGCTCTGCCCAATCTTCCAAGAGTCTAGCCAGTCTAGCAGAAGCTCATCTCACCCTTTGCTTTCTCTATCTTTCAGCCTCCTTGCCAGCCTCACTCTAGTAGACCCTAGCAGTCTCTTTTATTCTCATCTACCTGATACCAACTGGGGCACCTTCCTGCCTCCAGTTCTCCACCTTCTGTTGAATGTCTTCAGCTCACTTATCTTACAGTACTCTATCATCTAATAAAGAGGAATTGAGGCACTAATGTTCAGGCCTGTCCCCACTCTCTCCAAAATGTCTCTGTCCTAGCAGCTCCTAATGATCCAATCATAGACACCACTCTGTCTCCAGCAACTTCCAAACATCCAAACCCCAGCAGCTTGCTGTTAGAATCTAGTCAATCCTTATTCCCAGGCCACCTGCCCAATGTATATATTCCCTCCTATCTCACCAAAACTCCCTGCTAGCATTTACTAGAGTACTTAGCCTTTCTACTTCCTTCTATACCACCAGCCCTCCACTCCTACTCTCAGCTCTCTGTCCTCCATTAGTTCTATCTACCAGCATATCTCTGACTATATTAAAGTCCCCACCAAGCATATCCATTCTAGCCTCTGCAAGAGCCCCACTCTCCTAGAGACCCTTTACCCAATCTACATGCTCACCCCATACAGCAGGACAGTAGCAGAAACCCACTGTAACTGGCTCCCAACCTGTTTATATCCACTCTCCTCAGACTAATCTATCTCTCCAGCTCCTCATATCATGTATCTCCCCTCTGCCTCTCCAAACCAGAATCCTAACCTTGCTCTTTCAAACTGCCTCACCTCTTCATTTCTTCATCCATTCCAGCCTATCCAAATCATCCTCATATTTGATATCCTGCAAAAGGAAACGATTAGCCTCCAATCTCTTTAGCTAAGTAAAAATGTTCCTATATCAAGAAGAACCCCATAACCCATTTACATTCAAAGAAAAAATATTAGTTGTACTATTCATAAGGAAATATTGTATGTTATTAAGTTCATCCTCTACTGCTCTATACTCATCACTTCCTGTACTATGTCCAGATTGTATTCAGCAGACCCCTCTTCCTCTTCAGCCCTCTTAGCCTCCAATCCAGCCAATAGCTCATTTATCTCTCCATTTATCTTTTCCTCAAAATCTTCATAGTACTCCAGGTAGACCTCCTACCAGAGCTACAATCCATAATACTTAGCCCAACAGTAGGTGGTCTGCTCACTAGCAACAACTGCCAGCTCTGTCTCCCTCTCCTTATCCACCTCATATCCTTCCTCCTCCAAGTACACTATAAGGATTTCTGCCTTCAATACCACCATTATTTCATCATCTCACAGGATCTATACCCAATACTTATCACTCATCACTCTAAGGTCCACTTCCTCCAACTTTTCAGCCACTAAGTTATTCATTATCCTGCACACCCAAAGTAGGTTCCCCACCTCCTTTCTCTCTGAAGTTGCTGGCCTCTCTCTATCCAGCATTGTGGTATCAGCCCCTATACTTACAGACTCATCTCACTCCTCTGGGACATCCACCAGTTCCTCCTTACCAACTGCCACTACTTGTCTCTCTTTTACCACCTCAGGAACTTCAAATTGTACTCACTGGGCCCCCCACATAGACACATTCTCTGCCACTCTGCTCCTAGAAGCTAGACCTTATCTGATAAGAGGAGTAAGAGTAGGGGAGTTCTCCCAGGTCTCCTCCCAGACTTCAAACATAACATCTGTATATAGGTCATTACTAGTCACCTCTCTGTCCTCTCCTGGCTCCTTCCTCCCATTCTCTCTACTCTCACTAGCCCAGATGCTTGCTTTGGCTCCCCCTGCCTCCTCAATCCCATCTGCATCCTTCTTTGTTTTACTCTCCAAGTTAGCCAGTAGCTCCCTCTGCCTCTTATATCTCTGGGCCCATTCTCACTACCCCTTGTCTACTCAAATCCACTTCCCATCCACTACCTCCAAATGTATTAACTCTACATAAGTCTTTTAAGCCTTCATCTACCACTCTACTGTACCACTCAGCTCTTCTAGTACTTCTAACAAGTTCTCTTCCTCCTTCTCACTCCCCTTCACCCTCATCACCTTGTACAAAATTACTCTCCAGACTATCATCAAAGGCCAGTTCCTTGCCTTCTCAGTAGCTTTCTTCCCTGCCAACTGAATCCTGACATCAACATCTCCAGTCCTAAATGAGGTCCCTTTCCAGACCCTGAATTTAACATCCACTACCTCTCTATACTCGGTCATGACTTCCTTGACTCTCCTCCTCATCTCTACTATGGTCACTATGGGCACCTCTTTCACCAACAGCTGTACCACTCTGGAGTCTCATCTCAAGCAATATATCATTGAAACACACATCTCTCTAACAGTCAGTCTAGTCTTCAGCACATCCTTTAAAGGCCTAGCCTCCTCAAAGCCCACCTCCACTCTCTTCAATCTCTTCAGAAACTTCACTGATACTGCTTCAGCTATCTGCTTAGCAATTAGCCCTAGTACTATTTTCACTATCACTGCTAAGTCCTGAAAGCACAAAGTAACCACAAACTCCAAGATTGACTTCTTGAGTAACAGGGCCACTACCAGGCCTGTCACACTATCTGCCAAATCTCTCTGCCATCCACACTTCATCCTCTCAGTCCTGTCATCAGTAGTCATATCTGGATTTTTTTCCAGATTGACAGTCTCATTGCTATCAGCCATCACACTTACCCCAGCTACTATAACCCTAGCTCTACTGCCTCCACTACTAAAGACTACTCCCCCATACTCTGCTGTCTTCACTATCTTCTTACCTTTCCTCAGCCAGCTCTCCAGCCCAGATACCTACTGTCTCTCCTTTACTGTCTCTATAAAGCTTGTCCTTCCTAACTCCTGTCCTCTACTACTACTCTCTTCTCTTCTATGTCCTCTCACCAGCAGACCCCTCATGCTCCCCCCCAGGCCAGAGCCCCTTCCCACATACTGCCAGTCAAACATACTTAGGTCACCCTATTCAGTATATATCTCAGATTGCCTATCAGTCACTATATTGCTAGTTTTTTTTCTCCAAAAATAATGTTATAAGTACTTTCCAAAAGTTATATAATCGAAATATTACTGAAGAGAGTGTATGTATTCTTCTCATTATTAAAAAGTGACAAATAAAATGACAAAAATAAAATCAAGTCTGTCTATGAGTAATATCAAAGTGAATATTAATTTTGATATTATTCAATATATCAGTTTTTTACTATTGTAACTAAAAAAAATTTCCTAGGTAATATAATTCAAAATTCTTCTAAATCATTGAGAAGGAGGGTATAAAAATGTAGTTATTATAGTAATTCTGAAATATTACAATCAATACAGCTTAAGCTTAATACCTTTTACTATTTTTTAGGTAACATTAGATGAAGAAATATCCTTATTAGAATGCAATGACAAATATGATAGAGAAATTTCAACACCAGATTATGAAAATTACACAATGAAATAGAAGATGCTAAGAAATAGAAGCTTACTATAGAAACTATAGTCAAAGATATATTTTTTAACTTTGGAGTATATCGTAGATATAAATAGTAAGTATTCTGAACAGCAAAGTTTTATCTATCTGTCTGCTCATATTTTCTCCTTTTACCACTCCTTTATTCTCAATCTCAAAGACAGTATCTACTTAAAAGAGATGGTTTTTATAAAAACAAATTGAATGAGATCTGTCACTTCAAATCCAAGAAGTTTCTAAAATATCTTTTGATTTACTGAAATATCTCAATAGCTTTAACATTATAAGTTTTTCCTTTTATATTCCTTACTTATTCTTTCTATTAATTATTAATATCAACTTCTGTAATAGAAAATAATATCCAAGCTTCAAGAGTAAGTATTTCGATTTGAGAAAATGGATTATGATTTCTACTAAGTAAAAGATTTTAATAAGTACTAGATATATAATACAATCTATAACTTGTAAGTAGCCAATTTCATTTTTAATCAAAAGCAGATTTGAATTTAATAATGATCTTTATTTTGCAGACTATAAGAATATAAAATCAATATCCTATCATTAGACCATCTAGAGCTCTATTTCTTATCCATATTTGGAGATTTATCAATAAAATTTTCAACAATATTGAAGGTATAAAAGTAGTAAGATAGGAAGACTTCTTTTTTAATAAGACTTCCAGTATAACAATTTCATAGTTATATTTAGTCTTAGTACATTTTTTGTATCTTTTAGTCAGTCTTTTCTTGTTATTTCTTGAACATCCTACTATGTTCTGATACCTTCTACTTGCTTAGAAACCTTCTCTTGGTACTCAGATACCACTAGAACATTCTTGTCTTTCCTTGGCACTAAGTATCTTATCTCAGCTAGTCATGGAACCATTTGGAACATTGTAGAATAGTATTAGTCAGCTTTGCTGAGAACCTATTTCTTGGTATTTCTCTTTCTTTCTAAGATCCTTCTGGATCTTTCTTTCAGATTATGTATAAACATCCTTGTTCTCTGCCTGAATAAAGCTCAGAATATTTTCTCTCAGAAATTCTTTAAGAATACTTAAACCTTTAAGTATCTCTTCAAGCCACTTTAGGCCAACCAGAACTTCCAGATTTAGCTACTTCCTCTTAAAGAAACTAGAACTGTTACACTTGGTAGCAGCAGTATTGTTATATCTTGCCTTATTAAGAAACCTCACATGAATTTGGAAACCAGTCACAACTAGTCATACAACCCCAAAATGAGCCATGAAGAGTCAGTCTACCAGCCAGACCCCTCTGCTACAGAAGAAGCAGAGGATTGCAGCTCAATATAGAAGATATGATCAATGCTATGGCTCACCAAATTCAAGAACTTCAAGTATAACTAGAACAGCAGAAAACACAAACTATAGATACATCACATCCTACTGTAGCACTAGTCAGTTTCAAGCCACTCAAGCTATATACCTTTGATGGCCATTGAGGAGAACTATCTACAGATACATGGATCTTTCAATTGAATCAATACTTCAAGCTCACAAGAATGGAAGATAACATGCAAGTCCAATTTGCTGCCACACTTCTCTGAGGAAATATAGCCATCTGGTGGTGCAATCATATCATGGTTACATCTGTACACTCATATACACAAATCAGAGATTGGAAAGCTTTCAAGAGAGCCCTTCACAAGCAGTTCAAGCCTACTAATATCACCAAACTAGCCTGGGACAAGCTAGCAAACATCAAGCAACTTAAGTCTATACAAAGTTATAATGTATAATTCTTATCAATCCAACTTGAGTTACCAGTAGTATCTGAGGATGAAATGATAGACCACTATATCCAAGGCCTGAAGGGAAATACATGAGTCAAGATCGAGCTGGAAGAGCCCAAAACTCTTGATGAAGCCATGAGAATTGCCAATAGATTTGATATCATCACCTTTGGCAACCACTTCGAACCAGAACACTACAAAAAGAACTACTTCAAGAACTGCCACAGAAACCAACCAAGGACAGTTGGCCTGACACCAATGAACTTAGACACTATGAACAAAAAGAACACCAAGCTCACCTCTGAAGAAAAGGACCACCTGAAGAAATCTGGAGCTTGTTTCTTCTGTTGCCAAATAGGACATATTGTAACCAAATGTTCTAGGAAGACTAGTGAACTCTCAAGACCAGTCACCATGTTGTCCAAGGACATATCTGTCAATCCCACTACCAGTCAACTTAAGCTCAAGGTCAAGAAGCTTCATCTGAAGGCCCAGGTCTCTCAATATCAAACAGAAGGAGCCATTGGTCTTGACCTACACTCAGTCAAACAAGTCACTATTCCAGCCAAGGGCCATACTCTAGTGCCTACTGGAATTGCAGTCCAATGTTCTGAAGGACATTATGCTAGAATTGCACTGCGATCAGGACTTAGTGTCAAACATCATTTAGATGTAGGTACTGGTGTCATTGACCCAGACTTTCAAGGACAAGTCCAAGTCTTGCTTGTCAACCAGAAGGATCAAAACTATACAGTTAAAGAAGGAGACTGAGTCATGCAAATGACCCTGAAAAAAGCCAGTCAACTCAAGATTATAGAAGTCTAAGAACTCCCTGAAACCAAATGAGATCAAAAGGGTTTTAACAGCACTGATCAAGCAACAAGTCTTAGTGAAAACTGAGCTCAAGCTATGCTTATTTTCAAAGGCCTAGTCAAAGGAAAAGAAGTTCAAGTACTCATAGACAGCAGAGCTGCAGGGAACTTCATCAACCAGAATCTCATCAAAAATCTCAAGATCCTCACCAAGCCTGCACCTAAGAACAATAGTATAGTTACTACAGATGGTACTCTGCACCCTATTGAGTCAATTGCCACCAAACTGCTCATCAAGATCCAGAAATATTGGGAATGAGTAGACTTTGAGATTGTACCACTAGGAGATCATAACCTGATCTTAGGAAAACCCTAGCTTATAAAATACAACTCAGACATTGATTAGTGCAAGAATGAAGTCACTCTACTTTAAGATGGAGCCAATATTATAATCAAGACAGACAAGACCATGAGCAAGACCCAGATTGCAATACTGTCAGCTATATAGTATAAGAAAGTACTCAAGAAGACAATGCATACCTTTATTGTAATAATCTACCCCAAGAAATAAGATAAGAGACTATCAGTCAATGAAAGTGTCAAGCTATTGCTAGGAGAATTCAAGGATGTCTTTCCAGATAAGCTACCTGACCTACTACCTATATGAGAAGTTAATTATGAAATTTAACTAACCCCAGGAGCTATACTACCCAAGAAATACATATATTGCATATCACCACTTGAAATTGAAGTAGTCAAGAAGAAACTAGAAGAACTACTTACATGAGGAGTCATCCAGCCAAGCAAATCTCCTTATGGCTCACCAGTCTTATTCATCAAGAAGAAGAATGATACCCTGTAAATATGTATAGACTATCATGCACTCAACAAACTCACTGTCAAGAACTGCTATCCATTACCCTTAATTGATCAAATCTTTGATGCTCTCAAGAATGCCAAGTACTTCACCAAGTTAGATCTCATGTCAGAATACCACCAGATTCAAATCAAGTCAGAAGATATTCCCAAGACTGCATTCATGATCCCCTTTGGACTCTATGAATTCCTGGTCTTAGTATTTGGTCTCACTAATATACCTGCTACATTCCAGACTCTAATGAATAAGATATTCAAGGACCAACTATTTATTTTCCTGTTGATATATCTTGATGACATCCTGATCTTTAGTACAACTAAAGAAGAACATCTCAAATACATTTGAATAGTCCTGGAGATCCTGCAAAAACACAAGCTTTATGCTAAGCTCAAGAAGTGCAAATTCTTTAAGAAATAAGTTGAATACCTTGGCCACATTGTCTCTGCACAAGGAATTCAAGTAGACCCACACAAGATAGAAGTAATTGAAGAATGGCCCATTCCATCGGACCTCACAGAACTCTGATCCTTTCTTGGTCTAGCTGGCTATTACTGCCACTTTGTCAGAAACTTCTCTGACATTACTGAGCCACTGACTAATCTCATGAGGAAGGCCCCACACTCAGACCACTATGTATCCTACACCTGGGATCTCTTTTGTTAATAAGTCTTTCAAGAACTCAAGAACTGCCTGACCCATGCCCTAGTCCTGTTCAAGATCTAAAATTCATGGTCACCACTGATGCATCAAATTTTACCATTAGAGCAGTCCTGTTACAAGATAATGGCAAAGAATATTGCCCTATTGCTTTCAAGTCCCACAAGCTGGCTCTAGCTAAACAAAAGCTAGCTACTCATGAGAAGGAACTACTAGCAATAATATATATACTAGACTACTGGCAATGTTATCTAGAAGGTATTGAGTTTGATGTCATTACTGATCATCAATCTCTCAAGTACATCAACATCCAACCTACTCTATCATATCTATAAACCAAGTGAAGCCTCAAGCTTCAAATTTTCAATCTGACAATTATCTATAAGCCCAGCAAGACACTTGTAGTATCAGATGCCTTATTAAGGTACCCAGACCTTACCACAATCATGCAAGTCACCTTGGCATCAGAATTCCTAGACCAAATCAGGCAAGCTTACAAAGAAGACACAGTTGCCACTAGAGTTTTCTCAAATGAACTCAAAGATACATATACTGTCAAGAACAATCTGATCTATCATCAAGACCAACATGAACCTACACTACAAGGTTTTGCAAGAACACTATGACTCCCCTCTTATCAGTCACCTGGGAATTGAGAAGACCATCAAGAACATCCAACACCACTACAATTGGCCAAACATGACCAAGGAAATCAAGAACTATATTACCAGCTATGATCTATGTCAGTGCAACAAGTCTACCAATCAAGCACCTGCTAGTTTACTACAACCACTACCAATTCCTACTAAGAAGTTTGAGCAAGTCACTATGGACTTTGTAACTCAACTACTATAAACTCAACCTGGTGCTAATGCTATCATCATATTCATTAACCACCTGACTAAGACAACCAACTACTACCAATACTACTGTATCCAAGATTGTAAGAATCTTCTTCAAGTCCATCTTCTATCACTATGGTCTATCATGAGTAATTGTTAGTGATCACAACTCCAAGTTCACCAGCCACTTTTAGCAAACTCTCTTTAAGACTCTGGGAACCCAATTGGCTATGTCTACTGCCTTTTATCTACAAACTGATGGACAAACCAAGCACATGAACAGAACTCTAGAACAAATCTTAGAAACTATGTTTCTTATGAGCAAGATGATTGGGACATCTACCTGACTTATGTGGAGTTTGCATACAATAATGCTGTCTAATCATCTATTGGTCTTAACCCTTTCTGGTTACTCCATGGTCAAGATCCTGAGACCCCTGCAAGTCTATTCTCTTTTAAGAAAACCAGTCAAATATAAATTCCAACTACCAAGAACCTTATAGACAAAATAGATGAACTACTTAAGATTGCTACTATGAACCTTCAGAAGGCTCAACAGCATTAAGCCAAGTATGCTGACATCACTTACACTGTTGGAGATCAAGTCCTACTGTCTACTGAGAATCTCAAGATACAATCTCAAGTTAACCACTCTTTGAATAAGTTCCAACTCAAGTATATTGGACCTTTTGAGATCACTGAACAAGTCTCTGTATCCTCCTACCACCTCAAGCTACCTGAAACTATAAGAGTATACCCAGTCTTTCATGTATCATACCTTAAGACCTGGAACTAGTCACCATCCTACCCGGTCGAATTTCTAAGCCTTCTACCCCTGTGATTATTAAAGACTATATTGAGTATGAAGCTGAGAAAATTCTTGACAAATGAATCCACTATTGCCATCCTGAATACCTAGTCAAGTGGATGAGTTATCCTGAATATGATGCTACCTGGGAACCACTGGTCAACCTCAAGAACTCTCAAGATCTAGTTCAAGACTTTGAGGCAAAATATATTGTCCAATCCCTATAGTGACTTCCTTAGATTATTGATGACCTATGGCAATGACCAGTGCCTTATGCATCAGAAGTTTACTTTGGGACCCTGGAACCAGCAGAATATTTAATGAATAAGAAGTCTATTAAAATAAATCTACTAGCTATATTTGAATCCCTCTCAGTTGGTTAGTCTGATAATAGGCCCTCTGCCCTATGAGGATGGCCAATCTCTGCCAATATACCAATTCAAGTTTGAGAAATTTTGGTTAAGTATATCTAGTCTTGTATTACCTAAGAACTCAATGAGAATGTTAGTTCTTAAGAAGGGAGAGATGTAACAATTTTACAGTCATATTTAGTTTTAGTACATTTTTCGTATCTTTTAGTCAGTTTTTTCTTGTTATTTCTTAAACATTCTACTATGTTCCAGCACCTTCAACTTGCTTGGAAACCTTCTCTCAGTGCCCAGACACCACTAGAACATTCTTATCTTTCCTTAGCACCAAGTATCTTATCTTAGCTAGTCATGGAACCTTTCAGAATATTGTAAAATAGTATTAGTCAGCTTTGCTGAGAATCTATTTCTTGGCATTTCTCTTTCTTTCCAAGATCCTTCTGGATCTTTCTTTCAGATCATATATAAATATCCTTATTCTCTACCTGAATAAAGCTCAGAATATTTTCTTCCAGAAATTCTTTGAGAATACTTAAACCTTTAAGTATCTCTTTGAGCTACTTTAGGTCAACCAGAACTTCCAGATTTAGCTGCTTCCTCTTAAAGAAACTAGAACTGTTACATCTAGCTCATCTAATTCTTGTTTTTATATAATAGGGAAGAACTATGTAGTTACTCATTATCAGTAAGGAAAAATTGTAAATAGACCATCAATATAATAGTGAAGATGAAAGAAAGATACATATTAGAGAAAAGAGATAACCTTATACTCTAAATGATTATAACAGAATATAGATATACCAAAGTAGACTGACTGTTTGACAGATAGACTAGTGCTAAGCTGCTATAGAAGAGAGAGCTGAAAATACTAAAGATGTTGAAGAATATTTTTGACCAACTTATATACTTATTAATAATAATAAGTAAAAGATCCACAAACTGAAAACCATTGGCTTCCTTTATACTAGTTGGCCAGAGAGCAATCAATGTCTTAAGAATAGAACTCAAGTTAATAAGAGAACTATATACTACTTTATCATAAAACCAACTTAATATATATGTGACTACTATAGTAAAATATTTTCTCTTAAACTATATAATATCTAGCCTAGTTAGAAATGTAACTCAATTAATAGAAATGAGCTACAAGTCTGTTCATTATGATTTTTATAGAATAATATTTACAATTCAAGCTTATAAAGAAAAAGAGACCAAAATTTATTTAAAAGATATATAGTATAATATCAGTAATACCATTGGAGATTGAGGTTGATTTATAAGCTGAAACTATTAGATTCTCAATATATTGAGCTGAGATTTAGAGGTTCTATATCAGAAAAAAGTATTAAGTTTTAGTTAAGAATTTCTAGTATACTACTTTTGTTAAGTAATAATTTGAATCAAAATAAGATATCTAGCTCTCAGTATAGTAGATATTTATACTAAAACTAACTATATTAAGAGATAAGTTCCACTATTATTATATTATAATATCTATTCATAACTCTTATACAAAGTCACTATAGTTATCATGATTGTTATAACTGCTATGGCTCTATGGTTGTTATAACTACTATTATTACCATAACTATTATGACTATTGTTCATACTTATAGTACTATTTATTAAGATAGCAGACTATTTTTCAGAGTAGTCATCTTTGCTATATAGGTTAAGTCTCCTGAATTAGTTATTTCTGCTCTTTTAATAGATATTCTGGACTAGTAACTTATCTGATTATCTCTAATGAGAATAAAGAGCACTTGGCCCAATAGTGTTATTTCAGTTATAAAAGTCTTCTCTGATAGTAATATCATCAAGTGACTCTTGCTTGGTTGTGAGTATCTCATGATGATACTATATACATATATATATAGAAATAATACTCAGTCCACTTTACTTGGTAAATATATATGGTATTAGTAATTTGAAAGGAATTTTACAATATATAGTAGCTATTCTTTCATCATCAATTATTGGATTCATTGGCTCTTAAATATCTCTGAAAGGTTTTATATATTTGGATTTATCAGAAATTATTATTTCTCCATAATATAATTATTATTAAATCCAACTAAGTACTAAAACAAATAGTAATAAAAAGTGATAATCAATTATCCACTAGCTAAGTCTTTAGGGTCAACTTTAGATTAACTATTTTAGCAGCTAAGTATAAGAAGACCACAGATGTTCTCAATATAGAGACTATTGTAAGATAAAGTGATACTCAGAACACTCTTTGAAATTCTAAGATTTGGGTTATATTGTATAGTTAGACTTAAGAAGTAATCTATCTTCAATAAATATACCAGATATATAATCTCACTATATGAAGATATTTGAAGTTTTTATTTAAAACTATCAAGAGTAAGCAGACTGAATAAGTTTATGAAAAACAAAAAGAAGAAAGAAAGAAAAGAAAAAATATATACATACTGCAGAGCTTTACTCTAATCATATATAATCTTGTCCTAGTTAAGATTTCTAACTTAGGCTAGATAGTTAGATACATATTTGACAGATCCAGTCTGTGGAATACTTACAGTTTTTTCTCTGTCTTTTTGAAGCCTCAGATTTAAAAGCTTGGAATAGACTATTATCAAATTACTATCAAAGTATTGAAAACCTTCACTATCATATAATGTTTAATAGTAATGTTAGATCTTTTACCACATCTATGATATAATCTATACAGCCTACTATGGTTTTATAATAAAGTTTTTTAATCAGACCAAACCAACACATGCCCTTTCACCTGTACCATTTGGGTGACACAAGATTCTGACAACACTTTCAGCAATATCTTTGAGTATTGGTGCTTTCAAGATGGCGAGCAATATGCATTCTGGTGAGTGTACTGGGCAGGGGGGCCCCAGTGCCTTTGACTGGCAACATGTGGGGGGGGGTCGTGGTGCTGGTCTTGGCATGCTGAGCACTTCGATGAGAGGACGCAGGGCTGGAGGGGGTAGCAGAGGTGGTGCAAGGCCACAGGGGGGAGGGAGGATGAACTTCGCAGATAAGG
>RBNI01001656.1:0-21446 GCA_003990745.1 Jimgerdemannia flammicorona | reverse complement strand
TTGTCACATAGTGGTTGCTGAGTCCTTCAAATATGCCAGATTCTCTTCAAGGTGTATCTCTTAGACTAACTCAAGTTTGTTATAAGCAAGTTCTTATTGGAGTGCCTTCCCAAGGTCTTATAGTCCTCAAACTTCTTATCTTTAAACTGTCTTGTTATCTCTTAGATTGCTTGCAAGGAAGTGTGTGTATTGCACTGAGTAGACTGAGTTTATTTCAGAGGAAATAAGAGGGGTATTTATATAAAATATAATTCAATGGTTGCTAAGATATAAAGCTAAATATAAATTCCAATAACTAAAATAAAATGCCAGGACAAGAAAAACTGCTAAGTTCCAGGGTTGGTACTGATGGTTGTACAGGTTTAGGATGCTGGTATAATTTCAGTAGTACAGGAAAATGGTGCTGGAATAATTTCAGTAGTACAGGAAAATGGTGCTGGAATAATTCAGTGTTACCTCAGAATGCCAGTGCTGGTACAATTTGGTATCACATCAGAATGCTGGTGCTGGCATAATTTAGTGTAACCAAAGAACTTTAGAGCAGAATGTTCAAGACCATAGGGGCTTCATCCTTATCAGAGGTCAGGATGTCTTTGAAGGAGATGAGGTCGGCAAATTCATATACTTTATGTGCTTTGTATATACATATCATATAGGATGACATCATTGCTGATGATGTCATCACATTTGGTGGCAGCAGGAACAAGAAGATCTGGGGCTCTCCAGTCTATGAGATTCTCTTCCATAAAATAGGAAACAAATGTGGGGTCTTGGGGAGGTCTAACCTAGATACTTGGGTCTTGAAATACTGAGATCAATCCTTGTAGGAATTGGTCTAGGTTATCCTGAAGGATGGGGTGCCAGAAGTCTTCTACTTTGTCACTGTCAAGGGTGATAGTGGACTGGGCTTCTGTAGCCACCCTGGCTTCTAGTGCATTGATATGGCAGACTGACAGATCTCTGAAGTCTGAGACTCTAACATACTCCAAGTTGGAGATTGACTATAGTACATGCCTGAAGATCTGATAGATCTTCTTAGCTGTCCTTGTTTTACATATATCCATGAAAGTGGTATCTTGTAGCTCTTGAGTACTGGTCTGTGGGAACTCTCAGTAGAGGAGATTTCCTATTTTATACTCCTGCCACATTTGGAGGCATTTGGTAGCAATAGTAATCCTTGTTTCCATTTCACAGCAGTAGAGAATATAATGATAAGGATCACCAGTACCCAGGTTGACACTAGGAGTCCTTTTTGAGTGGGTCCTTATGGCTCTTCTGATGTCTTGGAACATCCTTTCTTCAACTGAGATACCTTGGTAGTTCCTTGATCTTGAGGTTTGGTGAGTAGCAAGCATTTTGTTTATGGTAAGTCTTTGAGCTATTTTGGGATTGGTGGGTCTTATTGATTGCTGCTACTGTAGTTCCTTGATATTCCTCAAGATACCCATACTGTGGTCACAATGACTCACAGTTGGTCATTATTGCTCATCTTGTATACTATATGATCTTCTTATGCTCCGATCTGGTGGCTTACAAGAAAAGACTGTCTCTTGTACTGATGTCATCATTCTGGGGTCACCATTACATCTTTCTCCTGAATAAGGATCTTCTCAAGTATCCTTATTCATTAGTCCAGTTCTGAAAAATTTGCTAATCCTATAACCTCTGGCAAGGGATTGAAAAGTAGTGTTTATGGGCTGGCATCTTCTCTTTATATTTTGGCATAATGATAAAGGGTCACTCCTTTCATATAGAGCAAGGACCTGATTCTGATCTTGATCAATTAGTTGATGGTTTGAACTCTTCTGGCTTCAAAAGTCTTATGGATAAGTAGTTGCTAGTATTGTATCTCTTAGAGAATGGTCCAGACAGATAGCCTGCTGGTTATGGGATATGCTGTTATGATTCATGGACTAGAACCTCATGAGCAGTTATTACATTTTACTTCTCTTGTATAGGTTCATAGTACTTCTTAAGTCTGTTCCTATGTACTATAGTAGGCAGTATAGTCTCTGAGATTTTTCTAAGCCAGAAGATAGTTTCCTTGATGTCTTGCACATAGAAGGGTCCTTCCTATTTAGGCTCCAGTTTTTACAACCATGAGACTTCTACCATATTTTGATACAGTAGAACCTTTTCTTTGATTTGGATGGGTTTTAGAGTCTTGTAATTCTTTTCTGCATTTTTCTTTGTCAGCACTTGTGACTTGATGATGTAATCTTCAGCCTTCTTTCTGATTTGGTGTAGTCTCTGGATTTCTGCATTGATCTATCTCCAAGTTAGGTCTAGATTTGGGGCTGAGGTTCCATCAGAATCTTCTTCTCTGAAGAGCAGTTCTCTTGGGGTAAAGTGTATGCTCTGTGACCATATGTCTTATAGAACAGAGAGGGCAGTTGGGAGGTAGTTATCCCAATTCTTGTATGTCTCTAAGATCTTCACCAGGATGTTCTTAAGGATCTTGTTGGTTCTTTCTGTCTGTCCATTTTCTTGAGGGTGGTATGCAGTAGTCTTGATATGCTGAATCTTGTATTTCTGATATATTATCTCATAGAATCCATTGACAAATTCTGTGCTACAGTCTTTTGTAATTTGCTTTGGTGTCTTGTAGCAGCGATGATTTCTCAGTACAGGAAGCCAGCTATAGAGAGGACATTGGCTTCTTGTAATGCTCCTGCTTTTATCCATTTTGTAAAGAGGTCTACAATAACTATAATATAGCAGTTTCCTGATAGTATTACTAGTAGTGGCCTAATGATATCTATTGTGATGTGGTGGAAGGGGATAGGCTTAATTCTTGATGATCTGGGTGCCTGGTCTTATTGATCTTGTTTCTGTTTTTGGCACTTATCACACTCTTTGACAAATTGGTGCAGGTCTTCTTCTATTTTGGACCACCATATAGTTCTTCTTGCCTTGTCATATGTATTGATTCCTCTTAGGTGTTCTTACTCATGTACTTCCTTTATTACTTGATACTTCTTATATTTGGGTATTACTAGTATTTCTCCTTTTCTGAGTATAGTATTGTCTAGTTCAAACTGTTTTTAAGTCTGGTTGATGATGGTGATTGTCCAGGGTTCAAGGTGGTTAGGCATCTTCCACTGCCCAAGATAGCTGATTAATCCATAGTATAGCTCCTTATTCATATTGAATAGTCTTGATGGGGGTGTTTTGGGGTATCCTTGAGAGTGCATCAGCATTGATATTAGTTCTTCCTGAGTAGTACTTGACAGTACAGTCATACTCTTGCAGCCTGTAGATCCATCTGGCATATATTCCTTTGGAGTTCAGAGTGTGGAATAGCCAGGCAAGAGCAGAATGGTCTGTTTGAATAGTGAAGTATTTTCTAGTTAGGTAGTAGTGGAACTTGTCTACTGCCCAAACTACTGTTAAGCATTCAAGCTTACATGACTCATAGTTCTGTTCTGCTCTGTGGATACCTCAGCTTGCATAGAAGATGACATATTCATGTCCATCTTTCTTCTGAGCTAGAACTGCTTCAAGTCCTATAGCACTTACATCTGTTTGCATGATGAATTCTAGGTTCCAATCTGGTCTTCTGAGGATAGGTGCTTAGGTCAATCTGGTCTTGAGTTTATTGAAGGTTTCTTAGCATTCCTTAGTCCATTCAAATTTGGTTTCCTTCTTTAGTAGCTTGTAGATAGGTGCTGCAATGTTGGAGTATCCTTTGATGAATCTTCTGTAGTAGCTGGTCAGTCCAAGGAAGGCATGGACTTCTGTAGTTGTTCTGGGTCTCAGGTAGGCAGCAACAGTCTCAATCTTCATAGGGTCTGTATGGATTCTAGTCTGATTGATGAGGTGTCCTAGGTAGGCAATTTCATGGGCTATAAACTTGCATTTCTTGGGCTTAATGTAGAGGTCATGCTCCTTGAGCTTCTTGAGAGCTAGCTGTATGTAATTGACATGTTCCCATACAGTGTTGCTAAAGATGTTACATCATCAATATAGACAAAGAGCCATTTTCCAATCTCATTGCTGAAGACTCTGTTCATCATTCACTGAAAGCTTGTTGGGGCATTGCACATTCCAAATGGCATTTGTAGGTAGATATAGGTGGTATCAGATATGATGAAGGCTAATTTCTCACTGGTATCTTGAGTGAAACCAATCTGATGAAAGCCTGAGAACAGATCCAAGGTGGTGTAGTATTTGGCTTTACTTTCAAGAGTGGTAAGGATTTCTTGAATATTTGGCAAAGGCTGCCTATCCTTCTTGGTAATTGCATTAAGCTTCCTGTAGTCAATGCAGAGTCTTAGTGCAAACTCTCCAGGCTTACTTTCTTTCTTTGGGGCAAGGACAATAGGTGAAGCCCAGGGACTGATAGCTTGCTTAATGATTCTGGCTTCTTCTATTTCCTTGAGCTCTGCTTGCAGCCATTCTCTATAGACAAGTAGTATAGGTCTGGCTTTCTGGTATATGGACTTGGTATCACCAGTATCAACTTTATAGTAGTACTTGGGTTCTTGATTGTAGATATCCCTGAAGTCTATTACAAGTACTTCTTCATTCTGGTACAGGATCTTGAGAAGTTGTTCTTCTAGGGGAAAGTTTTCTCTAATAGTATATATGTGCTTGTTCTGGTCTCTGTCTTTCTTGTACTTGAGTTCAGTAATCTTAGTAGTAGTATAGACTCCTCTTTCAGTAGATCCAAAGTCTTGTTCTCCTCTCTTGGTCTTGATGAGTCTAATGCTTCAGTGATCTTAGGCTTCTTGATTTCATGAATCAGTATCTGGCCAATCCTGTCATACTTCTTGATTTCGAATGGAGTGGTGGAGTTGTAATTCCTGACTATAAGGAAGATCTTGCCAATGTAATCAGAGTCAATTACTTCTCCTTCAACTGAGATTTCACTTTTGGCCAGACTGCTCCTGGTCTTGATAATTCCAGCATAGTTTTCTGGTAGCTTGACTCCAATTCTAGTGCCAAGTAGGGTGGTGGTCTGTGGTATCTTGAATGCTGGCAAGATCCATTCCTATGGCTCCTTCAGTCTTATATTCTGGGATCTTGGCTTTGGGGTGAAACTTCTTGACCTTGAGGGTAATGTCTGATTCTTATTCCTCCTCATTGTCACTATCAGCCTGAAGCTCAGGGGGCTGGTCATCTTCTTCAGCTTTCCTTTTTGCTTCAGCAGCTTCTTGCTCATGTTTCTGTTGGTGGATTTTCCTGACTTCACTGATACAGGACCAGCAGTCATTTAGGTGTTCAGAGCAGTACATCCTAGTACCATGGGGGCATCTTCTTTGAGGAGTATAGCCATCAATGATCTTGTTATACCACTGCTCATCTGTGAGCTTGGGTGTCTTGTTCTTGTTCTTGTTCTTATTCACCAAGTGTATAAAGACTTCAGTGTCCTCTTCATCTCCTTCCTCCATATCTGGTAGGACTTCTTTGTGAACATTGATTAAGACTTGTACCTTTCTTCCTCTATAGTTGATCTGCATCTTCTGAGAATTAAGGTCAATGATGGCCTTGGTCTTGTAAAGCCGTTGGTTGCCATTGAGGATATCATAGTTGGTAGTGCTTATAATGATCACATCTACTGAGATGGTAGCTCCTCTTATCTTGATAGAGACTTCTCAGATTTTGCCAAGGAGGGTAGCTCATGTACCATTTGCTGTAACATAGACCATCTTAGTGGACTCTTCAATGTCCAGCCTAGACAGTCAATTGCCTTCTTACTCATGAGGCATCCTCCAGCACTAGTATCAATGATGGCATCAAAGATACAATCTTTGATCTGATATAGGGTTTAGACTGATGTCTTGTGCTGGTCTTCAGATTTTTTACCTGAGTCTTCTGATTCTTTTTATGCATTGTGAGCTTCTACAATCTTGTACTCTTGATTCTTAGCAGTAGTTGCAAGTTCTACTCTCAACTGCTATCTGAAGACAGAGACTTCAGCTAGCTGTCATTGACCTTCTGTTCCTTGAGGTCCTTGTAGATATCATACTGGTGGATCTTGGTCTTGCATAGCTTCTGTTCCTTCTTGCTTTTGCTTTATCCTGAGACTGGAGTAGTACTTTCAATAATTTGGTGGGTGGTTTCATCTAACTCCATGTCTTGATCAATCTCCTCAGATTGAGTCTTACTTTGAATGGTGATAGCTAGGGTCTTCTTTGGTCTTCCAACTGACTTGCTGTTGCTCTTCTTGTCATAGGGCTTGGACCAGGTTCTGGTACCTTCAGTAGCAGGGTAGAATTCGAGCTTCTCATAATATTCTTCATCATCAGTATTACCAATCTCCTTGATGACTACTATATTGGTTTATTCTCTGGTTCTGCTAGTATTGCTTGATTGGGCTTTGCATCTTGTTTTGGTTATGCAATTCTTTACATAGTGGCCTTCTTCTCTATATCTGAAGCATGTGATATTGAATTCTTCTGTAGCAGCTGCAAATCTCTGCACTGGTCTCCTTTTGGCACTTTGGACTTCTCTAACAATGCTACTAAGGTGTGCAGTCATCTCAGTGAACTGCTTGATGAGTTCCTCTACTGGGTCAGCTTTAGTTGTCTTGGGGGTAAGTGAGGATGGTTGTCTGTTTACAACTATGGCAGGTATGATACTAGTTGGCTTTGATGGCTCCATCCTGATGTCAGTTATTTTCTCCATTGAGTGTTTGGCAGGGTATCTGGCAGTCCAATATCTCTGTACAAAGACCACTTTCTGATCAAGAGTCAGTGTAGCTGGGGTAGATAGGATTGCTAGGACATTTCAGGGTGAACTCCTTTGAGAAAGGTTGAATCTGCTATTTGTTCCTTGAGGTGGTCATCATAGCTAGCCAAGATAATCTGGTGGCAGATTTAGATATAGAATGAGTTGGGATCTTCACTGAGTCCCTAGAAGATAGTATTGAGTTGATTCTTGAGAGCTTACTTAATCTCTTCAGTATAGTATGTTGTTCTGAGAAAGGCCTTCATGTTGGCAAGTTTGGCTGCACCAGTATCAGTAATGATGGCTGTATTGAACTTGTCTCTGGCAGGTCCTCTGAGGCTGACTAATAGAAGGGCCAATTGTGTATCCACACCAAGGGCTCATATAGTGGCAAATTGTTCAAAGTCTTCAATGAAGGTCAGGATTGACTCTTCAGTAGTATATCCATAAAATGTGGAGGGGTATATTTCTATCTTATCTTGAATTCTTGCAGGGGTGACTCTTGTAGTCAGGGTAGTTATTGTGAAGATTGTTCATTTTTTAGCTTAAAAGTGAGAGATTCATCTTGAATCACCAACCGATAGGTACCAAGTTATTATGTAGTGGTCACTGAGTCCTTCAAATATATCAGATTCTCTTCAAGGTATATCTCTTAGACTAACTCAAGTTTGTTATAAGCAAGTTCTTATTGGAGTGCCTTTCCAAGGTCTTATAGTCCTCAAACTTCTTATCTTTAAACTGTCTTATTATCTCTTAGATTGCTTGTAAGAAAGTGTATATATTGTACTAAGTAGACTGAGTTTATTTCAGAGGAAATAAGAGAGATATTTATACAAAATATAATTCAATGGTTGCTAAGATATAAAGCTAAATATAAATTCCAATAACTAAAATAAAATGCCAAGACAGAAAAAACTACTAAGTTCCAGAGTCAGCACTGATGGCTGTATAGGTTCAGGATGCTGGTATAATTTTGATGGTACAGGAAAATGGTGCTGGAATAATTCAGTGTAATCAAAGAACTTTAGAGCAGAATATTCCACACTATAGGGGCTTCATCCTCATCAGAGGTCAGGATATCTTTGAAGGAGATAAGGTCTGTAAATTTATATACTTCACATACTTTATGTATGTCACATAGGATGACATCATCACCAATGACATCATCATGTTCAGTGGCAGCAGGAACAAGGAGATCCAGGGCTCTCTAGTCTATGAGATTCTCTTCCACAAAATAGAGAATAATATTGCTCTTTCTCCACTATCTTACTGGTTACAATAGTTTGGTAGACAATCTTTCAAGTCTACTTTCCACAATTATTACTCTCTCTACCTTGAGTTAGTTTGCTGTACCTATCATAGAGCAGTGGGAGGGAGGCAATGGTAATGAGTTGCCCCTTTATCAGTATCAGATCAGTGTCTTCTCCACTTTTTCATAGTTTCTGATACCTTCAGCTGTATCTGAAGTATATCTATTTTAGTGTGGTACCTTCTTCCTTTTGCCATTGCCAACAAGGTGCTGTCTCAGTGTGTCTTGTGCTATATAGAGAGTTGGCCAACCTTGGGCATCAAACACTCAGTATAGGTTACTTGCAGGTCCTTGGTATATATAGTGGGGCTCTCTGACTTTAGCAAGCTTTCCAGTAAGCACAGTTCTAGTATAAGTAACTGCTTTTCAGATGTTGTTGGGATGAGAGGGGAGATGGCCATCATAGATAAGAAGAAGGGTGATTATAGTGAACCAGTAGAGTGCCAGGCTAGGGGCAGTCAACAGGGCTGAGGTGAACAATATTTCAGTGGGGCCTTTTGATTGACTAATGGAGGGTGGGGTAGTGTAGGGACTGGTACCCTGGCTGTATCCAACTGAAACTGGGAGCTGATATAGCAATGCAATTGAGGCCCACAGGCTTAGAGAGTGGGGCCTTCCTCATTTGGTAGTACCTGACTAGAACTGGAAGCTGATATGGTAATGTAATTGAGGCCCACAGGCTTGGGTAGTAGAAGTGGGGTCTTTTCTGGCCCTAGCCTATGTATAAGTCCTTTGTGGAAGGTTCTGTATATAAGTCCTTTACTCACCCACTTTGAATCTACTCTACTCTCTATTAGTTGGTTGGGGGGTTTTTTCTTTACCTCAGACTTTCTTTTGGAGTTTGGGGGGCTATTCTTTATTCAGTCCCAGTGCTGCTAGATCTGATATATAGGTGTGCTCTCATGTATAAATGATGATCCAGCTCTAGTGAGTAGACAAGTCTAGTCTATGTTGTCAGGGTCGACATAGCTGATGTTTGACAGACATAGCTAGAGTGATAGGACTACTGGACAATTTAGTAGCCTAGGTTAATAGGGGGATATTGTTCGGTTGGTAGTGGGGGAGGGTTTTGGCCTATATAGTCTAGGTTCCCTTCCAATAAAAATCCATGAGACTATGAGTCTGTTAATAAAAAAAAAAAAAAAAAAATAGGGAATAAATGTGAGGTCTTGGGGAGGTCTAACCTGGATGCTTGGGCCTTGGAATACTGAGATCAATCCTTGCAGGAATTGGTCTGGGTTGTCCTGAAGAATGGAGTACCAGAAGTCTTCTACTTCGTCACTATCAAGGGTGATAATGGACTGGGCTTCTGTAGCTACTTTGACTTCTAGTGTATTGATATGGTGAGCTGACAGGTCTCTGAAGTCTGAGACTCTAACATACTCCAAGTTGGGGATTGACCATAGTGTATGCCTGAAGATCTGATGGATCTTCTTAGCTGTCCTTATTTTGCATATATCCATGAAAGTGATCTTGTAGCTCTTGAGTGCTGGCCTGTGGGAACTCTCAGTAGAGAAAGTTTCCTATTTCATACTCCTGCCACATTTGGAGGCATTTAGCAGTAATAGTGATCCTTGTTTCCATTTCATAGTAGTAGAGGATATAATAATAAGGGTTACCAGTACCTAGGTTGACACTAGGAGTCCTTCTTGAGCAGGTCCTCATGGCTCTTCTGATGTCTTAGAACATCCTTTCTTCAATCAAGATATCTTGGTAGTTCCTTGATCTTGAGGTTTGGTAAGCAGTAGACATTTTGTTTGTGGTAAGTCTTTGAGCTATTTTGGGATTGGTGGGTCTTGTTGGTTGCTGCTACTGCAGTTCCTTGATCCTTCTTTTATATTCCTCAAGATACCATACTGTGGTCACAATGACTCACAGTTGGTCATCATAAAAAACTTGCCCATATAGGGCTATCCACTCAGGAAGATAGTGTCATCCTTGTGCAGGGGCCATGCTAATCTTCTCTGTATCATTCCAATTTTTTCAAGTGCCAGCAGTCCTGAAGGACTTGACACAGTTGGTCATCATTGCTCATCTTGTATATATGCTGTATGATCTTCTTGTGCTCCGATCTGGTGGCTTGCAAGGAAAGGCTGTCTCCTGTGCTTATGTCATCATTCTGGGGTCACCGTTACATTAATTATATCTCTCTGACGTTGTATGATTCGCGGGTTTACAAAAAATCGGACGAATTTGGCCTGGCCAGCAAACCATGTCCATAATAGTTCACTATATATTGTGCCTTTTTTTAAATAAATAAATAAATAAATAAAAATGGATGAGTTCCATCATCGGCTGCATCCATACTTGCAACCGCACACCCGAATCTAGTTTTTTCGCTGTTCCGCCGTCTGTTGAACACATTAGGGGGGAGTAAATGGCTGCTTCGGAATCAGAGCGTGATGGTGTATAGCTGATGGTCTGATAAATATTTTTCCTTTTATTCTACTCACCAGATCATCATCCCCACAAACATTCTCCATCATCTTAACTACCAGAGTAATCTGCATTCATGTATTGGTCTCCAACGTCGTTCAGGCCACCGTGACCTCTGTAAAATGCCCCTAACTGGTTATCGTTTGTGGGAGTTATATTCCGCTTGTAACACACCATAAAGAGCGTGAGCCAGATGTATCAATGCCTGCACGCCGTCTGCAGAGTATTTTTTTTTGCGATTTAACGTGCAAATTTGGTACGGTGCAGGCAATTGCTTCCGAGCCGCTGTTGAGATTGACGCTAGTTAAGCTGAGCTCTTGAGATGTCGACAACTAACAAGATTTTACGAAGGAGAAATAACAGTCTATTCAGCGGCTTTAAATCAAGAAGACTTGTGCCCACATTTTTGAGCGCGGAAACGAGGCGTTGAAGGCCAGTGTCAGTGAGGGTATTGTGACGAATCGTTGGTACATCTTGCTGTTGTTGGCTGGCATGAAATTGTTCTGCTCCCGCACCCCTAAATCGCGAAAGGAGCGATCCAACTCTCGACAAATGCCTGGCGGACGGTGTATAGGAGGCACTGGATGATGGTCGTTTACTGCACTATGGATGCAACTTCAGCTTGACGTCAACCTTAATCACATGATCTTTGAACATCTGTGACAATTGCGAGGTTCTTTGGGGTGAGGAGTGATTGCCACGGAGTGACCTTTTTAGGAATAAGAACTCACCCCCCAGGTTGCGGCCTCTCCGTGCGTGACGAAACCGAGTTGCAGCCATAATATTTCTACACGTATACAACCATCGACAATTAATTCTTTGGCAAAAAATATCTTCAGCAAATTAGCCTTCGGCAAGCTGGAGTTTATTGGGCAGATTCCAGACAAGGTCGGGTGGTTCGGGTTTCGGGTTGTCACATGGGCGTCTCACATCGACTGAGTCTTTCGAATCCTTCGACTCCTTCTACCCCAGCGCTATCCTTCGACCCCAGTGCTATCCTTCGACCCCAGCGCTATCCTTCGACCCCAGCGCTATCCTTCGACCCCAGCGCTATCTTTTGACCCCAGCGCTATCTTTTGACCCCAGCGCTACTCTATCTTGGAGTGACCGTCCAAGTTCCTACTCGAGACGGTCAACCGACAAAGCCACCCCCACAAGCATGCCATACGAGCACCATTACATCTGTTCCAAGGAAGTGAGGATTGAGGTATGTTCATTCCATTTATTAATGAGCGAAGAGAAGGGAGGACTGTGGAGTGTATGTGAATCAAAGTCTAAATCCCTGAACTCTGAGCGATGCATTCTCATTTAACCACGTTTCCCTTGTAGGCTTCGCCACCCAACATTGCGCTTGCAAATGGCGAACCGGAGCATTTTATGATTATCAAGGTGGATATGTAGAACCGTTTGTCATTATTTTTTATGGAAGTGGAACAGGAAGGAGGGAGAAAACGAGCGCACACCTCGCAAAACCATATTAACACCCCGTTTGTCGTCGCCTTTACCCATAACTCTACGGAACCGTAGGCTTTCGAACAATCTGACTGGCTTCATCCTGATCTACGATGTTCTTTCCATTATCCCGAAGTTTGAAATCTTCTTACATTCAGTCTATGACTGGTACTACAAGCAAGCAAGCCCGCCTCGTCTAGCATCCTGGTGGACTTCTGATGAAGAATTGGATGTGGCAACAACCACATAACCCTTCTTCGGTTGGCTTGACACACACGGGTGAGTGGCGAGGCTAGGCGTGCATGGCGAACACGGTAGGAGGAACCGAGAGGAGTAGGGTGGATATTGTGTCGTCAGCAGTCGCGTGTAGGGAGTTATGGGTAGTGATGGGGTTAGGTATTTATTGGGCGGTCGCGGGATATGACAGTACTCCTACAAAAAAGAGCGTAGCGAAGGAGCCACAGAAGGAGGGGTAGGATAGAGTTTTGTGAAGGTGGCGATGTGTTAAAGACAATTGTGTGGGGATGATATTATGTTGCGGCCTTTTTTTTTAAAAATAAAAATAAAAATAAAAAATAAAAATAGATGAGTTCCATCATCAGCTACATCCGTACTTGCAACCGTGCACCCGATCCCAATTTGTCTCGCTGTTGGACGCATTATGCATGAAACATTATGAAATAAACGCCAGCTTCAGGTTCAGAGCTAGTTGTCTGAGAAGAAATCCTCCACGAAAATTCCTTGTCCTTCTCGACTCCTCCCGGCTTTGCATGCTGGGCGTTGTTGTGAGGATTTCAAATTTCAATCGTCTTATCGCAATCGCCGTACTATTCTGCCAACTCTCGACGAATGCCTGGTGGATGATGTCTAAACAAAATCACATTATTGATAATATACCCACCTACCATGCCTATAACCAAAAACCTCAGTTAAAATGTAATTATAGGTTTACCATCATTCTGTGAACTCGCTTTTGAATTAGTGTCAAGGAATACATGCGCTGTAAATTTCATGTTTTTAACCAGCAGGCGATTATTCCTGCGAAAATTGTTATATATATATTTTTAAAAAAAAAAAAATACTAACGAATTTTATTCAAAAATTACCTGCAAACCGCTAGGAACAAAAGATTATATCATGTGATCGATTAAATTCCACCAATCGAACAACCCATCCTTGGTCCTACTCCTCTTCTCCACTGCCAAATCGAGAACGCACTCGCCTAACAATATTCCGTCTTAGAGTGGCCCTTCGACTTCAACCTGAACCACGGCTCAATAGAAAACGCCACCTCATAAAGTTGTCTGCAGCGTCAGGCATTGACTGTGGTGCGATGAAGATATGGCAGGGATACTAATAAATGTCGTGGTGAAAACATTACACATTATACCAACCGAATTTCATCTCCCGACCCTTTATCAAATATCTATTACGATTTTGATGGCTAAGACTACATCTTTGGCGAAAAATAGCAGGACGACGGAATTTCTAATCTCCAATAGTCTATTGTTATTGCTATTGGGCCTGCCTGTAACCATGTTGTATATGCCCAGACTACCTGACTGACGCGTGCAACAAGAACGTGACGCATTGTTGTTAAAGGCCAAAACTTAAATTCCTTTCCCTCTAATACCTTCAAATATCATGCCCAACAACAAATTACCTGCGGACGCTTCCTTCCCAAGCACCGTTGCGAAGAGCGCGACGTAGACTGCTCCAACCCAAAATGCGCTTGTCTCCCTGATGAGCGACTCGACTACCTCAACCCCCGCCCATTGACCCACCCGTTGGCCTATCTATCCTCGACCCATCCATTGACCTCAACCCATTTACTCACACATTGACCTGCCATCCAAGTCTCATGAAGCTTGTTTGCTTTTGCTTCAATCAAGCACCTTATGAACGAGCTCGACAAGGTGAGACAAAAGCTCGCCCTATTATCTTTTGAGACAGTGAACGAGATCTGGCGTTCACATTGTCGAGTGCGTCGAATCTTTGAAGAGCTTATGCTACGCTGACCCTGGGTTGACTCTGTTGGAAAATGATGAATCGCCCAAAAGCAAGTGACGCCGATGATTAGAGATCAGTCGGACGGCCCTTATATCTATAACAGGCATCTTTTTTCATGCATAAACCCTGGCTACTACCCTCCCCCTCCCTAAATTCTTCGCCACCTGGGCAGCACCGGCCACGGACCTCTTTGTTGGCCCTTCGATGCTTACTGCTGCTATGGCCACGCACGTTTTCGTCTCGCCTTCGGCGGGCCAGATCCTGGCTGCACTTCGTCCCGCTTGTCTCCCGTGGATCATCAAGAACTATACGGATGATTTCCCTGCACTTTGGCTTGGCTGCGGGTATGAAGGTAGAGATAGTCATCGTGAGCGAGGATGTGGCAGTCCAGGGAAAATGGTGGGTTGATGGGATGGAGGGAGCTATGGGGACGACACTAGTACATAAGGTGTCCGGGGCTTTGGCGACTAAAGAGTAAGCTTTCTTGGTATAATCAAGTGAGCAGGTTCGCGACGCGGCTCAGTACATTGCGTCTAACACCACGACCATTGTCATTTATCTGGACCACTGCTACATCCCTGGTTCCAGCAGTTTGCGAGCCTGGCCGATGCTGAGCATGGGCATCCATAACGAGCCCAGGCACCGGAAGACGAGCCTCCTGCCCTTGTGGAGAACCTACTTGACACTACGCTTGGCGCCATGCTCGATTCAACTGACTCACGCTGCGCTCGACACCATGCTCGATACAACTGACTCACGCCGCTTTGACCTTCCACTTGAAATTGCCAAGGACCAGGTCGTACTACTTGTCAACAACCTGGGTCCTTGAGCTGTCGAATACCTGGTGTCCCGTAAGGGAATTATTGTCGAGCGCATTATCTCTGGCTTCTTTATGATTAACCTGAATATACTGAAGCTGCCGAGTGAGGGCAGGTTGGATCTTGTACCGTTGTCGGACGAGTCGGCATACTGGCGTGGACGAACGAAACAATAGGTCTACGACAGATGTAATCTATGCGAGAAAGGGTTGGGTAAGGCGACGGTGGAGGAGGATGAAATTGGCGTGGGTTCGCGTAAGTATTGTTAATAATGTATAATGTTGAACAATTGGAGTGCGCTACAATGATGTTTGGGTTTCTTGTTCTTGTTCCTCAACCTTTTTGTCTAGTCTCAGCCCCGAGCCGCGAAGGCCATCTATGTATGCTGCAGCTGAACACATTATCGCTGCAGAACCGGATACCGCTTTCTATGATACCGTGGCGACTGGAGGCATGTACTCAAGCAAGGTGTAATGGTCTGCATCCCCTCTCCCCCCATTCCTTTTTATCCTGCCACAATGAACCCTAGTTGGATTGCGCTCGATCTCGCCCGTTCCACAATTTTAATTCCACCTTTTCACAGCACCTCTCGGTCTCTTCAATATTGTTAATGCTAACATGGGCAGCACCTCCTCAGCCCTCTTATGGCATCATCACGTCATTCGAGGGACTGGATGTCATTGTCTCCATCTGATCTTGATTGGGTTATCACAATAAGTATTATCAAGCACATGCCATACGAGGCTTCGTCTCTATAATCTACGTGCTCGTTGTGTTTAACTTTCATGTCCATATGTAGTGCGCCCTCAGGTAAGCCTGCTTTGTTTTTGTTCTGTTGACTGCCCATTTCCAAGTCCTGGTTGCCAACGTGAGCGTTTGGCACACTTTTGCCTGCAGTAACTCTTCGACCCTTCTTTTGGATTGTTTTTTGCTTTGCAATCTTCTTGTACTTCCCGTTTTCCTGCCACTCTTTTTTATTTATTTATTTATTTATTTATTAGCGTAAACTGTTGAGATCGTTGAATATTAGATTATCCTTTAGTTAGGAATCTCAAGGGATGGGGCAAAGAGCAGCATTTATTGATAATACAAATAGCGCGCTTTTACACGTAACTGATTGACACGAGCTACAAATGGATGGCGTAGAATAATAGATGTCGAGTTGCATGTATCCCAACATAAACTTCACACCATGCCATTGTTAATTGAATTCATCAGTAAGTTCTTCCTCTTCTCCCCTGCAGGAATACGATTTCGATAGAAACCCTCAAACACAGATGCGACACATTGAAACCTAACTCGCACCCCCCCTCAGGCAGGTGATGCTTAATAGATATAGGCAGGCGAGTAGAGGCTTTTTTTAAAAAAAAAAAATGTATGTGGGGAAATTAGTGGATCTCGTTAGTGAGTGGGTTGAAGGCGAGCTGGGGGCATGATGAGGTCGAGTGGTTGTTGGATGTGATATCCTCATTAAAAGACCGAGTCCTTCTCGTCCAGCACTATTCCGTCTTGAAGTGGCCATTCGCCTTCAACCTGAACTACCTTATTCGCGGGCTCATTAGACAACGCTACCACAAGCGTGCCATTCAAGCACCATTGTCTCTGTTCCGAGGAAGCGAGGATTGAGGTATATTCATCCTATCTATTAATGAGCGAAGAGAAAGGTATACTAGGGAGGGTATGGGAGTCTAAGTCTATATTCCTGAAGTCCGAACGATTCGTTCTCTCTCAGGTAGCCGCGTTTTCCTTGCAGGCTTCATCACCCAACTTTTACTCTTACAAATGACGAACCGTGGATAAAGGGTTATTGGAGCGGAACAGTGAAGAAAAATATAGTGAGTGGATAGAAGTTGATGGAGCCGGTCCAGCGTCTTGCACACCTCGCAAAACCATATTAATACCCCCTTGTTCCACTCCACTCCCGACCAGAGCTGTTCTTTTCATCATCCCGAAGCTTAAAGTCTTCCATGACTAGTATTACATGCAAGCCCGTCTCGTCTGTATCAATGTCGTAATAATTGGATGCGACAAATGCATAACTCTGCAGCTGGTTTGATGCACATGGGCGACAGACGAGGCCGGGCGTACATGGTGAACACAAGTAGGAGGAAGCGAAACGAGCAAGGCGAACGTTGTGATATCATCGGTCGGGTGTAGGGGCCAAACTCAACAGATGATGAGAATGAAATCGCTTTTAAGCAAACACAATCGTCATGCCTGTCTTGACATTCATGTACCTTACCGTTATCATAACCAATAGCATTCAGAGGGAACCAGCGCATTAGCCGAAGCACTGAAAATGAACACGAGCCTGCAAGGCCTGACCCGGGCGGTATGAAGGAACAAAGCGGGTTGTATTTTTGCATTCCCCTGTTTATCGATGCGGCTGGCGAACACGTATTTGCATTTTGCGTGTTCCTCTGCAGGGAATGATATTGGCGAGAAGGGAGCCAGCGGACTAGCCAAAACACCGAAACGAACACTAACCTGCAAAGCCTACATCGTCAAGCTGGATACTCTGTTGCGGTTCCTCGACGCCCGCACCGCCGTCTACCTGAACCTGCGGGGCGACTGGGCCCAGGCCAGGAAGGCAAGCTCATGGTGCAAAGGTGATGGGTTATGATGGTGATTTTGATTCGGAAAGGAGTAGGAACACAACACATACAAGCTGTATCAAGGTTGATATGACGAGGTCCTAGTTCGAGAAGGAGGTGCAGGCTGAAGGCGGGGGGAGGGGAGGTTTGGATAATGGCGGGATGGCGAGGCTGGATGGAGATCCGGGTGTGAGCGAGATAATCATTTTTGAGAAGGCTGCTTGGTTACAAACATTAAAATATATTTTATTTACATGATTCGTTTTTTGGGGCAGTTAAATTCTCTTTCAATTAATATTGAACACTCAACGTCAGAAGAGACAAGGAAGAAGAAAAAAAAAATTATGTTATGCCATATAGCTACAAATCTGTACATCAGTATCGTTCGATTTCCTGTGGTTGAGTAGCAAGTTGACGGTGCCAATGAATTCTACAGCACTGTGGAATCCAACAGATTGCTAAGGATGCCAGCCATCTCAAGTGCACAAAAACTGTTCACCCTGCGCTAGCGCGGGAAGTTTGCGTGAGTCAAAAACCCTACATCGTGATGGTAGTATCAAAAATCGTCAAAGCCGATTCGGAAGTGTCGGAGCTCTGATTATGTTTGAACTTTGGTGAACAAGTGATGCTGCGAATGGTTTCTCAGATATTGAAATTTAAGCATTGAAAGGGATATCGGGAAGGGAGTGCAGATCCGATGATTCCCGTTTAAAAGCATGTTGCTTTCATTTCGCTCTAGTTGCAAAAAAAAAAATTGAAAAGATTTGTGTAATTACATAGATCTCTAACTTGCACTGCATTATTCGAGAATCCTGCGGATTTCCGAAAATTGCATATATGCATATGAAAACTGCCGCATTTACAATCATATATATACCAATTTGATAAAAATGATTAAGAAAAATAATATAAGAAATAACTTATTAAGTAATATATTGTTATATACTCATTATATAATAGTAATAAATATATTATTAAACAATAATAATATATTTAGTACTTTTAAATAAATTGAATTGAGAAAACTTCAAAATGTAATTTCTAAGGATAATATAAAATATTATTTATATTTAACTATTTTTTAAATATATTTTATTTTTATAAATAACTAAAATATTCTAAAAAGTTAAATATATATTAAGAGATAAAAATAAACAAATAATAATAATATATTATTATATAAGATTATTATAATTTAAATATAAATATAGTATTTAAAAATATATAGTTTATTTATATTAGATATATTTAATTATAAAGTTATTATTATTTTAATATTTTTATATAATAAATATAAATAAATATTATTATTTAAACTATAAAATTCAAAAAGAGGGAAAAATATATATTAAATACTACATAGACCTAAAGTCCACTTAGGTTTAAGGTTCAGGTTAGGGTTAAGTTAGGGTTAGGGTTAGGGTTAGGTTAGGCTAGGTCTAGAATTAGGGTTTGAAATAGGGTTAAGGTTAGAATTAAGAGAAAGTAATTATATTTGCTCTTTACTATCATAAGATAACTATTATATATAAAAATTAAATTATTAATAAGATAAATATAAAACTTTTATATTATATAATTTAAATTAGTTTTATATAAAGAAATGGTATTTAATTATAATATCTAAATTTAAATATAATATAATATTTAGTTAGCAATTATTTAATCTTATAGATACAAAAATTAGTACTCTATAAATAATATCACCTATCTTTAATATTATCTGAAATTAGATATATATATATATATATATATATTTATTGTTACTTAGACTTTTACTTTATTATATTCCAATCTATATTATATTAATATAGATGAATACTAATCCAAATAAATCTCTCACCCAATCTTATATAGAAACTCTCTCCCTCTTACTGTTTTCTTGAAATACTACTATTCTCTCTATTACTCTAATTCTCCTCCCACTCTTCCTACAGATCATCTCTACTAGTTGCCTCTGATACCCCCCACTAGTACTCTACCTTCTCCACTATCCATTCAATAAGTCTATCATCAATCACTCTCATCTAGCAATCTTTACCCCAATATCAGCTATTGATCTTCCTCAAATTTATATAGCTAATGTCCAGCAAGCCTGATCTAAATAGTCAGTACTCACTCTAATATCAATCACTCATCCCCCAACTCTCCCACAAGCCTCCTTCAGAGGTCACTCCATCTCTCTTCTATCACTAATCCTGGGTAATTGTACTTCTAGCTATATCTCAATTGCTTTTCAAAAGTCATCTATTATCTCACACTCCTCTAGCCAATATTCAGAAGTCTGTACTACTTCTCTCTCTTGCCTACTCCTTGCACTCTTAGGTATCTCCTTCTACCAAGTGATCTGACTGATAGTTCAATATTATATTATACTATAGAAGTCTCCACCATATCACTCAGAACTTGAAGATATCTATCTTACCACCTGCTTGCTCTACAATAAATGCTATTTCAATTCCACTCTTCTTCAATCTCTACTCTCTACTATATCTCAGGCTACAGATCTCTTCTTTGCTCCCAGAGACACTTTATATTATTCTCTAAGCAAAAGTCATCCACCAGTACTCTGCCCAACAGAAGGTGGTCCCACCTCTATATCTGGGATCCCCAATTCCTCCTCTCTCTCATCAATCTACCCTTGGAGACCAATATAGTGAGTCCCATCAATTACTCTCTATCAGAATCTCCTAAAATACATTATTTGACTCCTCTCTAAGACTACCAGAGATAGGAGATCTCCAGTCATCTTATGGGGAAAGAACTGGGCCTCCTATACCCTCTGTATAAGAGAAACCCACTCTCTGTCCCTCAACTCACTAGCTCACTTCAGTCACCATATCTGCAAGCAAAGAAGATACTTGGACAAATCCACCAGACCCAGGCCTCCTCTATCTACTAGTAAGATCAATACCTCTCAGCCAATCTGACTCTATTGTTCTGCCCAAATCTAGATCCTAGCTATCTTCAGTAATCTCCTAACCACCCATACCAGAAGTTTAAGTGATACTTCAGATACTACAACTTAGGCAACCATTATATATTCAGCACTGTCACCCTCTCTGCTAGAGAAATATAATGACCACCCCACCCCAAAAGAGAACTCTCTCACTCTGTTAACCACTGTTCTCACTATCTGTAAGGTAACAAGGAGCTATATACTAAGAAGTAGATTTCCAGATAGCATATAGTCTCCTCTGCAGAGATAATTTTTCCAATCATATCCCTACTTACTATCTCTCTATTTAACACTAAAGTCTCACACTTATATCAGTTAAGCTTAGCATCCAAACACATCTCAGGTCCACGCTCCTTTCTCCGCTACCTTACCGTTCACAAGGTTTGGTAGGCAACCTTCCGAGTCCCCTTTCCCCTATTATTACCCCCTCTACCTCGGGTTGGTTTGCTGTGCCTGCATGGGCATGGTGGGAGGAGGGCAATGGTGATGAGTTGCCCCTTTATCGGTGTCAGATCGGTGTCTTCTACACTTTTTCACGGTTTCTGGTGCCTCTGGCTGCGTCTGGGGTGTATCCGTTTTGGTGCGGCACTTTCTTCCTTTTGCCGTCGTCAACAAGGTGTCGTCTCTGGTGTGTCACGGGCTATGTAGGGTGTCGGCCGACCTTGGGCGTCAAGTGCCAGTATAGGTTACCTGCAGGTTATTCGGTGCCTGTGGTAGAGCCCTCTGAGCTTTGGCGAGCTTCCCGGCGAGCGCGGCGCTGGCATAGGTGACTGCTTTTCGGGTGGAGTCAGGATGGGAGAGGAGATGGCCATCACAGATAGGAGGAAGGGCGATAACGGTGGACCAGTAGGGTGCCAGGCTGGGGGCAGTCGTCGGGGCTGGGGCAGGTGCTGCTTCGGTGGGGCCTTTTGATTGGTGCGGTGCGGTTAGGTGGTAGGTGACACTCTCGGCTTCTTTTGGCGGGTAGCGGGGTGAGGCCCCAGTCGTCAGGGGGGGTCGGGGGGCCCGAGGCTACCCATTTCAGGTGTCTTGGCTGCACTTAACTGGAACTGGGAGCTGACATGGCAATGTGATCGAGGCCCGCAGGCTTGAGTAGTGGGGTATTGGGGGTTTCCTCCCGCCTCACGTGTAAGTCCTTTACTCACCTCATCTGGGAGAACCAGGCCCTACCCACCGTGTTGTGCTTTGATGAGGGT
>RBNI01001655.1:0-21454 GCA_003990745.1 Jimgerdemannia flammicorona | reverse complement strand
TCCGTTTGCCACAATGATTGCGTGCAGTCGAATAGGTGTTTCTATGGAACCGGTCAAAAGTAAAGTTAGCAGGTGTTTCCGATTTCGAAGATTATACAAGATTCACCACGTTGATATGAAATACTTAAACGTTGATATGAAATACTTATCTGTCAAAGATATTTAACATACGTATAAGCGCGAATTTGTAAGGTGGTAAGTCCCACTTCGAAGCCTTACAGCTTCGCAGCCCCTTCGTTCGTGTCGTGTAGGCCTTAAGTAAGACTAAGCCACGGGCACATGTAGCTGGGGTGGGATCCATACTACACACCGCACCTTAGCCAGAAATCGGCGCAGCAGGGATAGAATCCAAACTACACGTCTTAATTTACAACCTAGAACCATACGCTCCGAACAGGGAATCAGCTGCTCGCTGCAAAATCTTTGTTTTGAACCCATCGAAAAAAAAAAAAGGGTGACGTCACCTAAATCTTGTCGTCACCAAAATGTCATGTCGTCACCACATTCAGGATCATGCCTTGTAGATACCATTAGACTTATTAATAAAAATTATTTTAGTTAAATAATTAAATTGGTTTACTAATATAATTTTTAATTTATTATTATATCTTTTATTTAAAAAAAATTGAAATTATAAATAATAATAATAATAAATTTATATAATAATAATATTATCATTATTTTAATTTTAACTTTTTAATATACTAATTACTACATTAGTTTTATTTAATATATGTTTCTTAGTTTATTATATAGATAAATTTAAATAATACATTAATAAATAAAAAGATAACTATATTATATAAATTAAATAAAAATTATATTTTAATTTATAATAAAATATAATAAATTTAATTTTATTTATTTTCTAATTTAATATTTTATATTAAATTATAAAAAAAATAAAAAAAAGTTAATAATATAGTAGAGATATATTAATAGAAGTATAATATATTTTTTTATTTTAAATACTTAATCTTCTTTATCTTTAGATATAAGAATAGGTAGGTTTAAAATATAGCTATCTATAGGCTTATTAATTTTTTATTTTTTTATTTGAACTATTTTGATTTAAAATTTATTTACTTTAGATATTAAAGATATTTATATAAGTTTTCTGATATATATACATATATAATAGCTAAGTTAAGACTTTTTTTTCTATAAGTTATTATATAGTTGAGAGATCTATATATTTATAAAATATATATAATTGTAAGTTTTAAATAATTATACTTTTTATATATATAATTATATAAATTATATAACTATAAGATTAAGTGACTGCTAAACTATATATAATATTATAAATTAGATTTAGATATCATAATTAAATATCTATTCCTTGATTATTATTTTTAATTAGTTTAACTATTATAATCATTACAACTTTCTCCTGAATAAGTAATTTTATTTGTAATAATTTTTTAGTATTTTTTAGTTATAGTATATTTTTATATTTTTTCTTTAGTCTTTTCTTATCTTTTTTTTAAATATTCTATAATATTTCAATATCTTCTGAATGCTTAGAAATTCTTTCTTAATATCAAAACTTTACTAGAACATTTTTGTCTTTTTTTTAGTACTAAGTATCTTATCTTAGCTAGTTATAGAATCTTTTGAAATATTATAGAATTCTATTAGTTATCTTTACTAAAAACTTATTTCTTAGCTTTTTCTTTTATTTCTAATATCCTTTTATTTTTTACATAAATAAAGTTTAGTTTATTTTTCTCTAAAAATTCTTTAAAATATTTTAAACCTATAAGTATCTCTTTGAGCTATATATTTTAGATCTATCAAAATACTTTCAGATTTAGTTACTTTCTCTTAAAAAAACTAGAATTATTACACTTAGTAGCAGTAGTAAAGTTATATCTTATCTTATTAAAAAATCTTATATAAATTTAAAAACTAATTATAACTAGTTATATAAACTTATATAAAATAAATTATGGAAAACTAATCAATCAGCCAAAACTTACTATAATAGAAGATATAGATCTAGAAATATAAGTAGATCTAATAGAAATAATTACTACTATAGTATACTAGCTCTGATATCTATAAATATAATTAGAATAATAGAAAATAAAAATTATAACATCAGTATACCCTATAATTATATCTGTCAATTTCAAGTTACCCAAACTAGATATCTTTAATGACTACTAAGAAGAACTGTCTATAGATAACTAAACTTTCTAATTATTGGACTAATACTATAAACTTATAGGAATAGAAAAAGATATATATATAAGTCTAATTTATCACTACTCTTCTCTGAGAAAATACTATAGTATAGTAATATAATTATATTATAACCATATCTAGCTATTGAGAGATAAGAGTAAAAGATTGAGCAGTTTTCAAAAAAGCTCTATAAGTAGTTCAAGTCTACTAATACTACTAAAATAGTCAGAGATAAGCTAGCAAATATCAAATAACTTAAGTTTATATAAAGTTATAATATATAATTTTTATCAATTCTCTTGATAAGGAAATTGACTGCTATGTCTAAGACTTAAAGAAAATACATGAGTTAAGATTGACTTAGAAGAGCCAAAATTTCTTAAAGAAACTATAAAGATAGCTGATAGATTTGATATTATCATCTATAGTCACTACTTTGAATCAGAATACTATAAGAATAATTACTTTGAGAACTATAATAAGAACTAGTTTAGAATTGTAGAATCAGCTCTAATAGACTTAGATTTCATAAAAAAGAAATATACCAAGCTTACTTTTGAAAAGAAGAAATATCTAAAGAAGTTAGAAGTATATTTCTTCTATAATTAGATAGAATATATTATATTTAAATATGTTAAGAAGATAAGTAAATCTGTAAGACCAGTCACTGTATTGTCCAAAGACATATCTATTAACTTTATTATCAATCAGTTAGAACTTAAGATTAAGAAGCTATACTTAAATACTTAGATTTCTCAATATCAATCAAAAAAAGTCATTAGTCTTAATCTATATTTGGTCAAACAAGTCACTATTTCTGCAAAAAGAAGAACTTTAATATCTACTAAAATTATAATCTAATATTTAGAAGACTACTATATAAGAATTATATCTAGATTAGGACTTAGCATCAATTATTATTTAGATATTAGTACTGATATTATTATATAACTTAGACTAGTACTTCTAATGAATTGAATTGAAGATTCAATTTGATTTGATATAAATTGAATCAAATGCTAATTTAATTTGAAATTTAATTTGAACCCTATTTTCAAAATATAATAACTTAATAAATATATATCTAAATTTAATAGTCTTTTACTTATTAGATTCCTCTATATAAGACAAATCTAACAAGCTAAAGATCATTAAATTTGGACATGATATTATCAAGTTATTATATTTCTAAAAATAGGGTTTAAATTAGATCCTTGATTTGATTTGAATTTGATTTGATTCAAAATTTATTTAAATTGAAAAATTCCCAATTTGATTTAATTTATTTAAGAGTATTAATCCAGACTATTGAAAATAAGTTCAAGTTCTACTTATTAATCAGAAGAACTAAAATTATATAGTTAAGAAGGAAGACTGAGTTGTATGAATAATCTTAGAAAAAGTAAGTCAATCTAAGATCATAGAAGTTTAAGAACTATCTTTAACTCAGTAAGATCAGAAAGACTTTAGAAGTATATATATAGACTAAGTAGCAAGTCTATCTGAAAACTAATCTCAAGTAATATTTATCTTTAAAGAACTAATCAAAGAAAAAGAAGTTTGAGTACTTATTAATAGTAGAGCAGCTAGTAACTTCATCAATCAGAACCTCATTGAAACCCTCAAAATTCTCACTAAGTCTATACTCAGAAATGATAGAATAGTTATATAGATACATAGTATACTATATATTATTGAGTCAATTGCTGTTAAAATACTCATCAAGATTCAGAAATATATATTGAGAATATAATCTGATCTTAGGAAAACTCTGACTCACTAAGTATAATCTGAATATCAATTAGTGTAAAAATAAAGTAACTTATTACAAGATAGAGTCAATATTACTATCAAGTTAGACAAGTCAGTAAACAAATCTCAGATTGTAATTCTATTAGTAATATAGTATAAGAAAATACTCAAGAAAGTAGTATATATTTTTATCACTATTATTGTCTCAAAAAATAAGACAAAAAGCTATTAATCAATAAAAATATCAAGTTATTACTAGAAGAATTCAAGGATGTCTTTCTAGACAAGCCATCCAGTCTACTATCTACATGAGAAATAGATTATAAAATTAAACTGATCCTTAGAATCATATTATCTTATACTATATATTATCTCTTAAAATAGAAGTAGTTAAGAAAGAACTAGAAAAACTACTTATCTGAGGAGTTATTTAGCCTAGCAAGTCTCTCTATAACTCACTAGTTCTTTTTATTAAAAATAAGAATAGAACTCTATAAATATATATAGATTATTATATATATACTTAATAAGCCTAGAGTTAAGAACTAGTATCTACTACTACTCATTGATCAGATCTTCAATACTCTTAAGAATACTAAGTACTTCACTAAGCTAGATCTTATATCTAAATATTACTAAATTTGAATCAAGCTAAAAGATATCTCCAAAACTACTTTTATAGCTTTCTTTAAACTTTACAAATTTCTAGTTCTAGTATTTAGTTATACTAATATACCTATAATATTCCAGACTCTCATAAATAAGATATTTAAAAACTAATTTTTTATTTTCTTATTGATATATTTTAACAATATTCTGATCTTTAGTATACTTAAAAAAGAATACTTCAAGGATATCTACCTTATTTTGAAAATTCTTCAAGATTATAAATTATATAATAAACTCAAGAAATATAAATTTTTCAAGAAATAAGTTGAATATATATCTTGATTATATTATCTCTACTCAAGAAATCTAAGTAAATCTATATAAAATAAAGATAATTTAAGAATAGTCTGAGCTAGCAAATCTCACAGAACTCAGATTCTTTTTTGACCTAGCTGACTATTACTACTGCTTTATTAGAAACTCTCTAAGAATACCAAACCTCTCATAAATCTAATAAAAAAGATAATACACTCAGAGAACTATATATATATATATCTTATATCTGAGATCTCTTTTATCAATAAGTATTCCAAGAACTCAAAAACTGTCTGACCAATATTCTAGTACTGTAAAATCCTAATTCAAATCTGAAATTCACAGTTACTACTGATATATATCTTAAATTTCACTATTAGAGTAGTCTTATTACAAGATTATGGAAAAGAATACTATCTCATTACCTTACTATAGTATATTCAATTGAATTAAATAAAATTGGAGATTTTTTAATTTGAATTAAATTGAATTCAAATTAAATCAAGAGTTCAATTTGAACTCTATTATTAAAAATATAATAACTCAACAAAAATATATCAAAATTTAATAATCTTTTGCATATTAGATTTACATATCTTATATAGAAGAATCTAATAAGCTAAAGATTATTAAATTTAGATATATATATTTATTGAGTTATTATATTTCAAAAAATAAAGTTCAAATTGAATTTCAAATTAAATTAGAATTTAATTTGATTTAAATCAAATTGAGTTGGACCTTTGATTTGATTTATTGAAAGTACTACTATTAGTAGAACAGAAGTTAACTACTCATAAAAAAAAATTACTGACAATTATATATACTCTAGACCACTAGAGATATTATCTAAAAGATATTGAGTTTGATATTATTATTTTTTTTTTTTATAGTTGCTTGGACTCCCTTTATTACCTAAATATATAATAATATTAATACAGCCTAGGCCCTCAACCTATCCCACAGGGCCCCCCCCCTTCCATAGCCCTTACAAATGACACCCCATCCATCATCACTGCCACCCTACTACCACTCTTTGCTATAATCCTCCTTACTAGTCCCTTATGCTTCCCCCCCTTGGGGCCCCACCCAATCCACCATGCCTTGAAGAGCTCTAACATCAGCTCCTCCCACCTCACTATCCTCAGGCTCACTGGCCTCCAGGGGCCCTCCTCAAATATGCTCCACCAGTGTTCTGCGAGCCCCACCCAAAAAGTGATGGCCCAGCCAACCATCAGCCACTCATTCCCCACCCCTCTCACCAGCCTTGACTGCAGTGCTGCCCACCGCCCACCCACCTCAGGGTTCGGTGCAGACACTCCCAGCCTCACCCCAACAGCTTTCCAAAAATTCTCCAGACTCTCGCACTCCCCCAGCCAATGTTCAGGCGTCTGTACCACCCCTCTCTCCTGCCCTACATTATGGCACTCCTCACAGTCAAAGACCCTGCCATCCACCAGATGTCCAGTCCTAAAGTTTAGCATCGTATTCTGATACAACAGCCTCCACCATGCTACCCAGAATTTTGGCGGGAGCTACCTCGACACAATCTTGAACCAAGACCATATACCTGCCCAGTCCCACCTCTCCCCGATCCCAGCCCCTTGCCAGGCCTCCAGCCAAAGGTCCTGCCCCAGACCCCTAAGGCACTCCATACCCTCCTCTAAGCAGAAGTCCTCGACCAGGTTCCCTCCCAATATGAGCCTGTCCCACCTCCACATCTCTGGACCCCAGTCCTCATCCCCTTCAGTACCTCGCCAATGGATCCCAATACAGTGTGCCCCATCCACCACTCCCCACCAGAATCCTTTATATCACATCCTCTGGCTGCCATCTAAGGCCACCAAGGACAGTAGATCACCTGAGCCACCCCTTGGCGACACCCTCGTCTCCCACAAACGCTGCATAAGGGGCACCCATTCTCCTCCTCTCAACTCACTAGCCCTCTTCATTCACTATGCCCTCAAGCAGAGTAGCCTCTTGGGAAAGTCCACCAGGCCAAGTTCTCCACAATCCATAGGCAGTGCCAATACCTCCCAACCAATCTGACTCCGGCATCCAGCCCAGAGCCAAGAGTGGGCCATCTTGAGAAGCTTTTTGACCACCCACTTAGGGAAATCCAAATGGTAGCCCAGATACCAAAGCTTTGGCATCCAATACACATTCAGAACAGTTACTCTTCCTGCCAGTGACACCTGTCTACCACCCCAACTCATCAGTACTGTCCCCCATTCTACCAGCTTGCACTCCCACCACTCCTTTGGAAGTAAAGAGCCATACACTGAGAAATAGATATCCAAATACCATACCACTCCTCCCACCAGGACAATTGTTCCAATGACATCCCCCCCTATGACTCCTTCCCCAAGGACCATTGTCTCGCACTTGTGCCAGTTGAGTTTCGCCCCAGAGCATCTCTCATACTACTCGACTATCTCCTTGAGTATAGCCACATCTGCCACTGAGCCCAACCCAACCACCATATCATCTGCAAAGGCCCCTACCTTCCAATTGACCCCCAAGATATTCAGTCCATCAACTCTACATCTGATCCGATCCAACAACAGCTCCAGGGCAAAGGCATAAAGGATAGGTGACAGTGGATCCCCTTGAGGCACCCCCCTCCCTAAGGGAAAAGAAGCCCCCCTGTGACCATTCACCAGAATCGCAGCCCTACTCCCTTCCAGCAATCCAATAAGTGACCGACACATGCCCACTGGTACCCCAATATGCTCCAGTACCTTCTCTAACCATACTCTCCACACCCTATCATAGGCCTTCTCCTGGTCCAGAAATACGAAATGGCCATCCACCCCTGCCGCCCTAGTGCCTTCAATGATGCCATGAATCCATGCCATGCCATCTCAGATCAGTTGGCCTCCAACAAAGCCTCACTGCTCCTTCCCTATCACCTGCTGTGCCACACCCTGTAACCTCGCCACCAGAATTTTGGTGACCAACTTGTGGTCCATATCCAGCAGCATGATTGGCCTCTAATTTTTCCAGTCCTCCTTACACCCTTTGTCCTTGTACAGCAGGGAAACCAGCCCCAACTGCTGCCCACCAATCCACTCCCCAGTACTGATGACTACATCACACATCAGCAACATCTCCTCCAGAGCCTCCTCTATGGATACCATATGTTTCCAAAAGTCCCAAGGCAGACCATCCTCCCCAGGCACCGTTCCTAGGGTTGTTGATGCCAGAACTTGAAGGATCTCCTCACCCAAAACCAGTCAGCCAAGATCCCCCAACCCTGCTGCCAGATTTGGGTGCCAATCTTCCAGATGCCACTCAATGTCCTGCACCCCCTCTCCTCTCTCCTCTTCACTCCATAGGTTACTCCAGTGGATGCTTAGCTGGCCCAGGATCCCCTACATGCCTAATACCATCTCTCCCTCATCATTAAGAACCGGTGTCTTGCTCCCCTAGCATGAAGGAGATGGGACAAAAGCCTCGTAGGTCATTCTCCTTCTTCCAATCCTTGCCACCTTAACCTTGCCGCCATAGCCTGAGCCTGCACTACTTCCTTCTTCCTCAACAAATCCTGTAATTCCACTACTTCCAACTTAGCCTGCTTAGTCTTTCAGTCCAATAACTCCTCCTCCTCCAATAGCCCAGCCCAATTCAGAAGAAGTCTTTCTAGTCTCTTAGATACCCATCAGACTCGTCTCCTCCGCTGAGCACCTCGCTCCTTCCCCACTTCCCCCTAGTACCTCTGAGCTTTGGATTTCAGTCTATGCCACCTATCTCTAATCCTCATCCCCGCTCACCTCCAATTATTAATCTTGGATCATACCTCTGCCACCCACTCATTCCACAGATCCATCTCATCCAATAGTGAAGAGTTCAGATGCCAATGTCCTGGCCCCTCTCCACTCCCTCCAAACCTCCCACCTCCCCAAATACCCCAGTGATCTGACCAAGGGTACCACTCGACCTCCATCATCTCCCAAACTGTATGTCCCCAGCACTCAGCAGTCAGAACCCAATTAATCCTAGTACCCAGCCCTCCCACCCAGTGTGTATATAGACAGTGATTCCCATCCTAAAGTCGCATGGCATCCATCAGTGAGCTGAGCCATTCCACCTCTTCCCATTCCTCCAATCCCCCACTCCTTTCTGCCATACCCCATCCCCCATCAGTTCTATCCAGTCTACTCTCCTGTATCATATTAAAATCACCCCCCAGACAATCCACCCCAGCCTCAACCAAGAGCCCAGAATCCCGCAGATCTCCAATCCATACCACTCGGGTCCCCCTCTCAGCCGGGCAGTAACAAGATCCCACCACAATTGAGTTCCATCCAGGCCTCCGCCATGTCCCCTACACTAATCTACTACCCCAATGTCCAGTGTCCACAATGTCTCCTTTCTCCTTCCTAACCAGGATTCCCACTTTACCCCACCAAACTGCCTCCCCACCCCACTCTCTAGTCCATTCCAGTCTATCTTCCTCTCCCTCACACTGTATATCCTGAAGTAAGAAAATATCTGCCTCTAGTTTCTTCAGCCATCCAAAAATCATACGTCACCTCCTAGTCCCCCTAAGCCCATTGACATTCATAGAAAAAATGTTGGTTGTACTATTCATAGCGAAATATTTGATAATGTTGAAATCTCCACATCTACAATTCCATGCTCACTTCCTCTCCAGCCAGATCCAGGTTCTGTTCTGCCGCAATCTCAGCTTCCACATTTTGCTGTTCATCCAGAGCTGCCAGCAATTCCGCACAGTCCTCACTATCCACCATCTCCATTGATGCCCAATACTCCTCACACACCACCTGCCACTTTTCCAGTCCCTTCTGCAGCCCCTACAGATAAGCTGCCCTTTCATTAGTGATACCCAATAGTGTTGCCTCCCTTGCCTCGGTGATCTCATACTCCTCTGCCTCCAGAAGAGCTGCCATTATCTCATCTCTCAACTTCCTCATGACCTTCTCCCCTCGCAGCACTTGCCCCCAGAATTCCTCACTGATCACCCAGAAGTCAATCTCACCCAGTTCCTTGGCCACCACATTTTGCAGCACCCTCAATAGCCACTTCTCCCCTCCAACTACCTCTGCTGTCTATGCCAAATCCGCCTCCCCTTCCTTCCTCTCCTCAGTTCTCACAGACTCATCCCAACTATCCTCAGACACATCCTCCAGCTCCCCCTCTCCCACCTTGGGAACACCATACTGGACCAGATTGTCTTCTGCCATCGCTGTATCCACTACAGCCTCCTCTGGCCTCTGTCCCCCACTCTCCTTCACCTTCCCCCCTTGCTGCCCCTCCTCCACCCAGATGCTAGCACTCGCTCCCATGCCCTCTCCCATAGCCTCGGCCCCTTTACCCCCATCCAAACTAGCTAACAAATCCTTCTGCAGCTGTCTCCCCTTTGTCTTCTCCCAAAGCACCTTGTCCATTCGCACCTTCTTGCCCTTGATCACCTCCACTACTATCCTAGCCTCGTAAGCCCTCCAAGCCCTTTGCCTCCTCTCCATGGCCCCAGCTAGGTCCTCAAGTACCTCCAGCAGGTCCTCCTCCTCTTCCTCGGACCTCTTCACCCTCGAAACCTTGCACTCTACTGGACTCCACTTCAACGCCACCAGCCAATCCCTAGCCTTCCCTGTATTCTCTATCCCAAATAACCTCAACCAGACATCCACATCACCTGTCCTGAGCTCAGTCCCCTCCCATACCCTGAACCCAATGTCAACCACCTCACTATACTCCTTCACCACATCCATGACCAGCCTCCTCGCTTCCTCCTTCTTCACTGTCAGCAAGTCCGCAATTACCAGATGAACCACTCAGGGATCCCAATGCATACACCTCACCATCGGCACCGAAATCCCTCTAATCACTACACCCTTCTCTACTGCCTCCAGTAGCAAGCCCTTCACTTCAAACCCCACCTCGACTGCCTCCAGCTTCTTCAAAAACTTAACTGAGGCTGCTCCTTTCACCCCACTAGCCAGCAGCCCCAACACCATCTTTGCTGTCACTGCCAAGCCATGGAAGCACAGCATGACAGCAAATTCCGATCGAGATTTCTTGAGTAACAGGGCTGTGACTAGGCCCATCACACCATCAGCCAGGTCCCTGAGTCTCTCGCCACTCCTCTGTCCAGGTCCTCCATCAGCTGTCACATCTGGATTTTTTTCCAGATTGCCCGTCACACCACCATCAACAGTCACCACCTCAGCCACTACACCTCCAGCCCCACTACACTGACCCCCCAGCAAAGAGGCCTCCTTGCCACTCGAGGTAGCAGCCACCTTTCCCAGCTCCAGCCAGCCATCCAGTCCAGTTGCCTGCTTCCCCATTCTGACCTTATCCATGAAGGTCATTCTCTCTCCCCCATGCTGCTTTGCACCTCCTCTGCCACCACCTCCTCTGCCACCACCTCCAGCCCCACATCTCCTTATCAAAGTACTCGGCATGCCAAGACCAGCACCTCAACCCCTCCCCACATGTTGCCAGTCAAAGGCACTGGGGCCCCCCTGCCCAGTACACTCACCAGAATGCTTGTTGCTCGCCATCTTGATAGCACCAATACTTGAAGATGTTTGTCAAAAGTGTTGTCTGAGTCTTGTGTCACCCAAATGGTACTGGTGAAAGGATGTTGAGTTTGATATTATTATTGATTATCAATCTCTTAAGTATATTAATACTTAATTTACCCTATTATATTAATAAGCCAAGTGAAGCCAAAAACTTTAAACCTTTAATCTGACAATTATCTATAAGCCTGGCAAGATACTTGTAGTACCAGTAGTACTCCCAATAAATTGAATCAAAAGCTAATTCTATTCAAAATTCAATTCAAACTCTATTTTTCAAAATATAATAACTTCATAAATATATATCCAAATTTAATAATCTTTAGCTTATTAGATTTCTTTATATGTATAAGATAAATCTAACAAACTAAAGATAATTTAATTTGAATATGTTTTCATTAAGTTATTATATTTCCAAAAATAGGGTTTAAATTGGATTCATAATTCAATTTAAATTGAAATTTATTTGAATTAAAAAATTTCCAATTTAATTTGATTTAAATAATTCTCAATTCTATTTGATTCAAATTTATTTAATTTATTTAGAAGCACTAAGTATCAGATACCTTATCAAGATATCTAGATATTGCTATAGTAATACAAGTTATCTTAATACTAGAATTTCTAGACCAAATTGGACAAGTTTATAAGAAAGATATTATTACTACTAGTGTTTCTCAAATAAGCTCAAAGATATATATACTCTCAAGGATAATCTGATCTACTATTAAGACAAAGTCTACCCATTAGATAATATAGAACTTTGCTATAAAATATTATAAGTATATTATAACTTTCTACTTACTAGTTAACTTAAAATTGAGAAAATTATTAAGAATCTTCAATATTACTACTACTAGCTCAATATAATCAAGAAAATTAAATACTATATTACTCATTATGATTTTTATCAATATAACAAATTTAGTAATTAAGTACTAGTTGATCTATTTTAATTACTTTTAATTTCTATTAAGAAGTTTGAATAAGTTATAATAAACTTTATAATACAACTATCTCAAACTAAGTATACTAATAAGAAATATTATAATACCATCTATATTATTAGTAATCAAGTTCTTCTATTAACTAAGAATCTTAAGATATATATATATAATTAAAAGTTAACTATCTATCAAATAAGTTTCAATCTAAGTTTATTAAACACTTTAAGATTATAGAGTCTCTATAAATACCTACTATTTTAAATTATCTGAAATTATATAAGTATATTCAGTCTTCTATATATCTCATCTCAAGGTCTGAAACCAGTTATCACTCTACCTTAGTCAAATTTTTAAGCTATCTATATCTATAATTATTAAAGACTATATTGAATATGAGGTTGAGAAAATTCTTAACAAGTGAATTCACTACTATTAACCTGAATATCTGGTCAAATAAATGGACTACTCTGAATATAATACTACTTAAAAACTACTGATTAATCTTCAGAATGCTTAAGATCTTATTGAAGACTTTGAAATACAAATTTATACTCTCATTATTACCTACTAACTTGATATACTTTTATGTACAGATATAGTTACTACTATATATAGTAAGCTTACTTAGAATAACAAGAGTTTCTCTCTAAGTAGTTCAAATCTCAAACTACTAAGTCTTTAGCTCTTATCTTATATATATATACAAAGTGACTAACTTTTTATAGTAATGTCTATATAAGTTTGAGAAATTTTGATTAAGTATAACTATTTTTATATAATCTTAAAAACTCAATAAGGAAATTAATTCTTAAGAAGAGAGAAATATAATAATATCTTAGTATTTCTTAGTTATAGTCTATTTTTATATCTTTTCTCTAGTCTTTTTTTATCTTTTCTTAGTATTCCAGTATCTTTTAATTACTTAAAAATTCTCTCTTAGTACTAAGACTTTACTAGAACATTCTTACCTTTTTTTAATACTAAATATCTTATCTTGGCTAATTATAGAACCTTTTTGGAATATTGTAGAATTCTATTAGTCATCTTTGCTAAGAATCTATTTTTTGGCCTTTTCTTTTATTTTCAAGATTCTTAAATCCTTCTTTTAGATCTATATAAGTATTTTTATCTTTTGCTTAAATAAAGCCCAGCTCATTTTTCTCCAGAAATCCTTTAAGATCTCTTATATAATAATACTTATTTCAACCTCTCTTATATTCTTAGATGATATTGATAATAAAATATTACTTAGAGTCTTAATATATATATATATATATATCAAGAAGCCTTTCAATTATTCTTTTACTTAGTAATATTTACTAAAATTAAAGAAGTACTATTTCTTTATATAGAAATAAGATATTATCCTTTATTAATAACTATAGTTATAAGAACTTATTCTTACTATATACTGACTAAATCTCTTATAATTTAAATTCATAGAGATTTTTTTTTAGATTTTTATACTAGTTCTTAGTTCTGGTAAAAGTTAAGTAACTTAGAGTTTATTACTAAGAAATTCAGAGAAGTATATATAGAGAGAGATTTGTACTTAACTAATAGCTGGTTTATTTTAAATATAATTGCTAAGATATATATATATTTATATATATTAGCTAAGTACTATTTCACAGTTTTCTGGCTATCTACATATAACTAATTAGATATATAACTGTTTTAGTTGTTTATTTACAAAAAAAATATCTTTTATATTTAAGATAATTACTTTTGGTTTTATGATTAGTATAATCACTTTTAATAATATATTAATTAAGTAATATAGTTACTATACTATTAGTATAGACTCTAGTATTTCTACATTTGCCTTATTTGTCTTATTTATCTCATATATTACTTATTTATAATATTATCACTCATTAGATTATGTGATATAATAAAACAACATATATACTAATAGAATTAATATATTGTAAATAATCATTAGCTCTAAGTTTGGTACTCTTAAGGAAGCACTGAGTTTTAATTATCTATTACAATAGAGTTCAGATATCACTTTTGAGTTCTTATACATATATACTAGTAGAAGTACTGTACTTGTATCCTAAGTTGATCAGATTCAAAATTATAAACAAGTTAGATCTGAGAGTTCTGTAATAAGAATACTACTTTATTTTTATATTTAGAGAAAGCAGAGCTGAGATTTTAATACACTTAGTATAGAGAATATTTATATATATTTAAAACTATAACTAAATATAGTATACTGAATATATCTATATATAGTTAAACTATTTTAGATAACTATGCTTATTAGTTAGAAATTCTATAGAAATTTTTATAAGAATTTCCATAGAAATTTTTAGTAGCTTTGTAAATATATATTATACTTAGAATAAATCAAATTAAAGATTAATTTAATTCAAACCAATTTGAATTAAAGTCTAATTCAATTCAAGTCAAATCAAATTGAGAGCTAATTTAATTCAAACCAATTCAAATTAGAGTCTAATTTAATTTAAATTGAATTAAGTCACAATTTGAAGCAAATCAAATTTGAAATTTGATTCAAAGTTCAAATTCAATTTGAATTGAATTAAGTCACAATTTGAAGCAAATCAAATTTGAAATTTGATTCAAAGTTCAAATTCAATTTGAATTGAATCTAGTCACAATTCAAAACTAAATATTGTAATTCCAAATATATATAATATAACTTAAAATATATATATATATACTCTCTTAAAGTGATTATATCAGAAGTATCTTTTATACTCTCTATCAAAGATACTATGACAATAGCCTTAGTGTCAGATATAGCTTCAACAAGTCTAGCTTCAATAAGTCTAGCTTCAATAAGTATCATCTTATCTGAGAAAGGAAAAGAAAAGTACAAGAGTGATGTAATAATTTCACAGTTATATTTAGTCTTAGTATATTTTTGTGGTTTTTTCTTGTTATTTCTTAAACATTCTACTACATATGTTCCACTACCTTTTACTTGCTTAGAAACCTTCTCTTGGTACTCAGACACCACTAGAATATTCTTGTCTTTCCTTGACACTAAGTATCTTATTTTAGCTAGTTATGGAACCTTTTGAAACATTGTAGAATAGTATTAGTCAGCTTTGCCAAGAACCTATTTCTTGGTATTTCTCTTTTTTTCCAAGATCTTTCTGGATTTTTCTCTAAGATCATATATAAATATTCTTATTCTCTGCCTGAATAAAGCTCAGAATATTTTCTCTCAGAAATCCTTTAAGAATACTTAAATCTTTAAATATCTTTTTGAGCTACTTTAGGCCAACTAGAACTTCCAGATTTAGCTGCTTCCTCTTAAAGAAACTAGAACTGTTACAAGTGATCTGGTATTTAAAAGGAGTTCACAAAGGAGCATAAGAAAAATGAAGATATTTGAATTAAATATAACTACTATAAAGTATCATATAATGCTATTGATGGCTCAACAACAGATTTGTGGACAAATTTCATAAGAGTTATCAAATAGGAGTAATAGAGTTATTTTTTCAAAAGTATGATTTTTATATAACTTGTCTGTTTTTTTTTTTTCTTCTTCTTCTTATTATTAATTCATTATTACTTAATAATTTTCTAAATAGCCAAGATTCTCTATAAAGTTATTTCAAGACAAACTTGTTTACTGGATTATCTATAATAGCCAGCCTTTTATAGTTGTTGAGAATTCAGAGCTAAAAGATCTTTTTTGCCTTCTGAAATTGGACATTACTATTTCTTCTACTAGAACTATATGAAATGAAATTAGACTGGTCTTTTAATAAAAATATAATACTGTCAAAATTAAACTATAGGTAAGATTTAATATTTTAATATTGAATATGAATTCAAATATTTCAAAGTTGAATAACTTTGAATTAAACTTATTTTGATTTATTTATTTAGAAATAAAATATATCCAGTCAAATATTCTTCACTATTGAAATATAGATATCACCCAATATATATATATTTCTTAGAATTAATATATACTGAATTTGTCAAAATTAATAACTTAACTATATATTAATTTATTTTATTAAGCTATCAGGATCTCATTCAGGTGAAAATATTGCTAGTGCCTTTGTAAACTATGTTCAAGATTTTGGTATATAGATAAAAGTATATAGAGAACAAGTCTTTCAAAAAGATTATATTTTAAAAAGATTAGTTTTTGAAAAAGGTCAGATTTTTGAAAAAAGATTATCTTATATTTGAATTATTGATTTTTCATTCTAGATATTAACTATAATAACAGATAATATATTCAACAATACTATATTTTTTCAAACAATCAGGACAAAGTTCAATTATACTGATCTCAACTATCAGTCAATATAATATATGTACATATTGTGATGAACCAGGATATACCACCTGAATTATACCTTAGCCAGATGACGCGAACAATTAGCCAGATGACATGAATACCCAATATAGTAACCAGCAACCATTGCTGTGAAAACTGTATAAATAGCCAGACTACCAGATAAGGTATATCTGTGCAGGACCTGCACACCTGTGCCAGACCTGCACACTTATGCTAGACCTGCACAACTTGCCATAGATAGCAAATCTATAGTTAGCCACATAGTAACCAGATAGCAACCAACTTGTATAAATTACCCCAGAGACAAGAGTGAATAAACCTCAGTCCGAAATACAAACACCAAAGAAGCCTCTAAAGATTGAGCATTGGTCCCCTTTCTACTCCAGTCCACTTTCCGATACAAAGAACGAGTTCTGAAATACAAAGCAAAAGACAAGTCTGCCTACTATACTTTGAGAGATATGCCTGCCAAAAGCCACTTAATCCTAAAGGAATTGGATTGCAACACTTAGGAGAAACACCTGCTCTACAGCCACTACTAGGAGATTGTGAGCTTTGCCCCTTTCCCACTCCAGTCTACTTTCCGATACAAAGAACAAGTCTGTTTTCAAGAGAAGTCCGCTACATTTTGGTTCGCTTGCCAGATAAGCCTGAAAGACCTTCGCCCTTCCGCCGCATTCCCAGAAGCCCGCCTTTCTTGCACAAGCCAGTTTCCGATGCAACTTCACAGTGGAGCCAGTCTACGACGTAACCCCATGCAAATGAAGCCAGTCTTTGACATAACTTGCTAAGAATCCGCATCATCCGAGTAGTATTCCCAGTTGAAGCCAAATTCGCGCCACCCAAGTTATTATTCCCAGAAGAGCCTGATTCGCAACATCCAAGTTATTAGTTTGTTCCCAGTGAGCCTGATTCAGGAAGAATCCGCCACCAGTATAATTCCCAGTAAGAAGAATCCACACCATCTTCTATTCCCAAACCACTGCTTTTGGAGAACCCGCACCAAATTGAGTTATCCGCCAGATCGCCACTTTCCCAGTTGACCTGCATAAGGAAATCCATTCGCGCTACACAAGATCATCATGCCGAAATCGCATAAGGAGAACCGCTGAATTGCCAGACCATCATGCATTAAGATTGTTGTGCTACACAAGATTGCCAGACCCAGAAATTGCATACTTTTGGAAATTACTTCGCTATACAAAATTGCACCATTCCCAGTTGACCCAAGAAGGAAGTCTATTCACACACAAATCACCGTTACACCCAGAGAACTGTCCCAATAAGGAAATCGCTCACAGATATCCAGCTTGACTATTATACCACTAAACACCAATAAGGACCTCAGGAATCTTAGAACATTTTGTTGCTTTTAATAAAGTAACTGGGGGCTCAAACCAAACTACATCGACCCCCAACCTTGTAATTTGCCTCCATTGAGCCGGCACGTTACAATATATACTATCTGGCTCATATTATTAATTTGACTATTTAGGACTTTTAGTCTATTTAAAAGCTAATGATAAAATGAGTGAAGATAGTTCTGGAGAAATAATTTTAAAGCTTCAATTAATTATTATTAAGATTCAGTCATCACCATAATATTGAGAGAGATTTACTATATAATATAAAGCTTTTAGAGTCTATAATCTAAAAGAACTTATTTTGGACATTAAAACTTGATGGAATTCAATATATTTGATGGTTGAACAGATCTTAGAGTTATTAGAGATAAGTTGATTATATTATATTTAATTTTTTATTTTTTGATATTTTCTTCAAATAATCTAATAAATTAATTTATTAATAGCCTTTAATCTCAATAGTTATAGCTGATAAAGATTTGTGAAAATATGCCATAGAAGACTATACTTGGCAGATGCTAAAAGATATTATTGATATACTAAAGTACTTTAAACAAGTAACAGATCTTACAGCTTATTATAAATATCTAATGATTTATTCTGCTGTTCCTATTTATAACTTTCTAATAGATATATTGGAGGATAATGATCAAGAAATTCAAAAATATACAGAAGAGCTAAATATTATTCATCTAGTACTAACTACAGATATTACCAAGTTGAAGACATATTATTTAATAACAAATACTCCAATTTATTATATTAGAACTAGTAAGTAAATATTTTCAAATTTGCTTAATATTGGAGATAGTATAAATCTATTTTGAAATTTACTTGGTTTCAGAAAAGTATAAATCTATTTCAAAATTCACTTATTGGTCACTACTAATTTATTTATTCTTTTAATAAAAACCAGTACTTGATCTCAGGCTTAAGTTAGAATATTATTTATTACATAATTGGGAAAATATTTGGATTGAAGAGACTAAAAACAAACTTCATATAGTTTATATTGAAAACTATACTCCTCTATCTAGATCAATTAATTGAATAAGTTCTGAAGATTATGAAGAAGTAGAAGATGATTTCAATACTATACTATATGAATATATATTCAATAAAAGATAAAAACTGATGACAAATTCTAAGCAGGAGATAGATGCTTATTTGAAAAGTAAAACTATTAAATTTTAAGCAGGAGTTGATATATTATCTTAGTAGTAAGTGAGTTGGGAATTTATATTTGAATTAGATCAATTTAAAATATTATTTAAGTTTCTCTAATTAATTTAATTGATTGGAAATATTAGAGCTATAGTAGAGATTTTTCACTCTAGCAAAAATGTATATGACTACTTAGTTATTTCAGCAATAAGTGCTCTAATTGAGAGAGTTTTTTCAAGTGGTACAGATCTTGTAGTAGCTAAAAGAGGTGCTTTAGACCCTTAAACAATTTATGAATATATATATTTAAAGATATAGTAATTAGTCTAGTATTCCAATAATAATTACTGATCCCAAATCTAAAATGTAGTTATATTTCAAAATACCAAATAAATATAGTACTCAGATATTATATTATACAAGTATGATCCAGAACTTATAGATACACTATATCCAAATATAATTTCTAAATACATATCTAATTATTATATTTAAATATAATTTATATCATTTCTAGCCCCAATAAGATAAGTAAGATATCTTTATATCTGCTCAAGAGTACTAAGGATAGATAATAAGTAGTATAAATAGTATAATATATAGAATTTCAAATATATTTAAAGCTTAAGAATATATACTTGATCACTATATTCAAAATACTTATACTTATAAGCTTGTAAGTCTGCAATTCTACAAGTAATAAGCATAAGCTAAGAGCTTCAAATATTACAACAAGTATAATCTGGAAGCTTCAAATATTATAATAAGTACAAGTCTGTAATCTCATAAGTAATAAGTATAAGCTGGCAATCTCACAAGCAATAAATATAAGCTAAGAGCTTCAATTATTGCAATAAGTATAAGTCGGTAATCTGGTAAGCAATAAGCATAAGCTAGCAATCTTACAAGCAACAAGTATAAGCTGAGAGCTTCAAATATTGTAACAAGTACAATTCTATAAGTAATAAGTATAAGCTGAGAGCTTTGAATATTGCAATAAGTATAAGTCTATAATTCTATAAATAATAAGCATAAGCTGAGAGCTTCAAATATTACAATAAGTATAATAAGCATAAGCTGAGAGCTTTAGATATTAGGTAAAATATATATAAATAAGTTGGCTTTAATAATAAAAAATAAATCAAAAATCAAAAATGATCTCACTTTATAAAAAACTTCAACTATCTTTCTGAAGCTTTTGAGGATATAAATAATACTATCAATAAGGTTATCATCTAGTTGAATAATAAAGAACCTAAGACTGATGATAAATATATGAAGACAAAGAAGAAGATTGAAGAAGTAATTAAGTAATTCATCTTAAGGACTATATCAGAAGCTACTCCTCAGATTACCTCTGAAGCCTCTACTCTTGAGGCTCCTAAAGATATCACTTAAGTCTAAGCCACCACCCAAGTCTAAGCTGTCACCCAAGTCTAAGCTGCCCATCTAAGCCCAAGTCACTACTCAAGCTCAAGCCATTATCTAAGCCTAAGTTACTGCTCAAGCTGTCATCTAAGCCTAAGCTGTCACCTAAGCCCAAGCTGCTACCATCACCCAAGCTGCTACATAAGTCCAAGCTATTACTCAAGCCTAAGTCTAAGCTGCTACCCAAGTCACCACTCAAGCCCAAACCACTGCCCAAGCTGTTGCTCAAGCTATAACAATTGCAGAAGATATAAAAAACTATATTATACTCTTCTCAAAATCTGTTAATAACTCAATCTATTAATTTCTGATCTTTTATTAAAAAAGAGGTCATATAATAATACTCACTAGATAGCTACCACTATGGCCAGGCATGGCTGAGACCAGGACCAGGACCAGGGTTGTATATATATATAATAATTTCAAAAATATATATCAGTTATGTGTGAATTTTAATTATATATTTATATGTGAATTTCAAGTGATATACTTTTCAAATAAAGAACTGATTACCTTATGATATAAGCTACTAAGAATCTCAAATTGATGTTTAATTTGAATACAAAAATCCCAAATTTAATTTGATTTGAATTGATTTAATTTATTTAGAAGTACTAGATATATGTATAATAATTTATTATCTTCTTTTCTTCTTTATACTAAACTCCAAGAGGTCAAAATATTACTAGTATTTATAGAGCTACTTATCAGTAACTCTTATATCAGTTTCTGTTAAAAATAGATATCTATAATAAGTTTGTTATTTCTGGAATATTGGGCAAGATTTTTGTTTTTTGTTTTTGGTTTTTTTTTTTTGAAAGAAGGACA
>RBNI01001654.1:0-21454 GCA_003990745.1 Jimgerdemannia flammicorona | reverse complement strand
AAAAAAAAAAAAAAAAATAAAATAAAATAAAATAAAATAATCCCAGATAACAGTAATGAGATAACTCCAAAGTTGGTAATAAGATGACTCTAAAAGATAATAACAATTTAGAAAACAGTAACAATTCAGAAGATGGTAGTGGTCTAGAAGATGATAACAACTCAGAATATAGTGATAAGACACTATCTCAGATAATAATAATATTGACAAGAAGGTAGAAAGAGTACCAGGAGATAATAAAGTCATTAAAGAAGAAAACTATGATGAGGCACTATCAAGAACAGAGAATAGTAATAGCAAAATAATGGGAGTAAAGATAGAGATAGAGATAGGTGCTAAAGATGAGATAGGAGTAGAATCTATAATATATGACTTAGTATAACTTATACTAAGTTTGTCAATATAAGTGTGTCAATATAAGTATTAAATTACTCTCTATACTATACTATACTGTAATTTAAGAGTTCTCTGAAATTATTACAGAAACTATTCAATAGATCCAGAAAGTCTAAAAGGTCCAGTACTCTAGGGTACTGTCTACATTATCATAATTTTTTTTTGTCTGCTAAAATTCAGTACTCTGCCTCTACTACTTTAGATCAACTATTATAACTTTCTTCTGAATAAGTGATTTCACCTCTGAATCATCTTATTCAAACTCTCATACTTTAACCAATTATATATTCTTGAACTATATAATCTACTCAATTATATTTTTCCAATAGTATCTTTTTATCAGCCAGAAATTTTCTGGGACTACTCCTCAGAAATAGACCAGAGCTTCTTATAATTCTTGAATAGTTTGTAGATCTATTTGGCTATAGTTATCTGGGTGAAGGATATCTGATACTCTGCAATCTATTTTTCTTTAGTTATGTTTTTTTCATTTAGTAGTTTCTCTAACTTAAAGTACTCTGAAACTCTATATAATATTAGTAGACTCTAAAGTATAAAATTTATAATAGGTGAGTATATATAATGCTTAAATACTATTAAAGAATTTCTCCATAACTGGTAGCTTAGTGGAATACTATTGTCTTTCTATGACTTACTGGGCAGCACTTGTAATCTTAAGAACTAGAGCAGTACTTCATTAGTTAGCCATTGTACTTCTTGAGTCAGTTTCAGTAGATAGTGGTGGGGGTGATTGTATCTGATAGTTTTCATAATCAAAAGATGGTTTTAATTATATTTTGCACAATATAAGGTTCTTTTCACTTGGGCTTCAGTTTTAAGCTTCTACTATATATTAATACATTAGAACTTTATCTTCTATCTTAACAATCTCCAGAGGTTTGTAGATCTTCTTTATATTATTCTATTTTTTTTTTTATTTTTTTTTTTATAGTCACTTGGACTCCCTTTATTAATCTGATGTCTATGATAATTATTAATACAGCCTAAGCCCTCAACCTATCCCACAAGGAACCCCCCCCTCTCTAATCCTTACAAATGACACCCCATCCACCTTCACCATAACTCTTCTACCACTCTTCTCTACAATCCTCCTGACTAGCCCCTTACGTCCCCCCCCTTGGAGCCCCAATCAACCCACCATGCCTTGAAGAGCTCGAGCATCAGCTCCTCCCACCTCACTACCCTCAATCTCACTGGCTGCTGGGGGCCCTCCTCAAAAACACTCTGCCAGTATTCAGTGAGCCCCACCCATATTGCAATGGCCCAACCAACCATCAGCCACTCATTCTCCACCCCCCCCACCAGCCTTGACTGCAGTGCCACCCACTGCCCACCTACCTCAGGATCAGGCACCAATACTCCCAACCTTTCTCCAACTACCTTCCAGAAATTCTCTATACTCTTGCACTCCCCCAGCCAATGTTCAGGGATCTACACCACTCCTCCCTCCTGCCCCACATTATAACACTCCTCACAATCAAAGGCCCCTCTATCCACCAGATGGCCAGCCTTAAAGTTTAGCATCACATTTCAATATAACAGTCTCCACCATGCTACCAAGAGTCTTGGCAGGAGCCACCTCGACACAACCTTGATCCATGACCAGATGCCTGCCCAGTCCCATCTCTCTCTGATCCCAGCCCCCTGCCAGGTCTCCAGCCAAAGGTCCTGCCCCAGACCCCTAAGGCACTCCATGCCCTCCTCTAAGCAGAAGTCCTCAGCCAGATTCCCTCCCAACAAGAGCCTGTCTCACCTCAACATCACTGGTCCCCAGTCCTCATCCCCTTCAGTACCTTGCCAACAGATCCCAATATGATGAGCCCCATTGACCACTTCCCACCAGAATCCTTTGTATCTCATCCTCCAGCTACCATCCAAGGCCACCAAGGACAGTAGATCACCTGAGCCACCCCTTGGTGACACCCTTGCCTCCTACAAATGCTGCATAAGGGGCACCCATTCTCCTCCTCTCAACTCACTGGTCCTCTTTATCCACCACACTCTCAAGCAGAGTAGCCTCTTGGAAAAATCCACCAGGTCAAGTCCTCTGCGATCCACAGGAAGTGCGAGTACCTCCCAACCAATCTGACTCTGGCATCCAGCCCAGAGCCAAGAGTGGGTCATCTTGAGAAGCTTTTTAACCACCCACTTAGGGAAGTCCAAATGGTAGCCCAGATACCAAAGCTTTGGCATCCAATATACATTCAGAACAGTTACCCTTCCTGCCAGTGACACTGGTCTACCACCCCAACTCGTCAGTACCTTCCCCCATTCTACCAGCTTGTGCTCCCACCACTCCTTGGGCAGTAAGGAACCATACACTGAGAAATAGATACCCAAGTACCGAACCACTCCTCCAGCTGGGACAATTGTTCCAATAACGTCCCCACCTATGACTCCTTCACTAAGGACCATTGTCTCACACTTGTGCCAGTTGAGTTTCGCCCCAGAACACCTCTCATACCACTCTACTGTCTCCTTGAGCATAGCCACATCAGCCACTGAGCCCAATCCAACCACCATATCATCTGCAAAGGCCCCCACCTTCCAATTGATGCCCAAGATATTCAGTCCACCAACCCTGTGCTGGATTCTATCCAACAAAGGCTCCAGGGCAAAGGCATAAAGGATAGGTAACAGCAGATCACCCTGAGACACCCCCCTCCCCAAGGGGAAAGAAGCTCCCCTGTGTCCATTCACCAGAATCGCAGCCCTACTCCCTTTCAGTAGTCCAATGAGTGACTAATAAATGTCCACTGGTACCCCGATGTACTCCAGTACCTTCTCTAACCAGACTCTCCAGACCCTAATAGGCCTTCTCCTGGTCCAGAAAAACCAAGTGGCCATCCACCCCTACAGCCCAAGTACCTTCAATGACACCATGAACCCATGCTGTACCATCCCAGATCAGTCAGCCCCCTACAAAGCCTCGCTGCTCCTTTTCTAGCACCTGTTGAGCCACACTCTGTAGCCTCGCCACTAGAATTTTGGTGACCAGCTTGCAGTCCATATCCAGCAGCATAATTGGCCTCCAGTTCTTCCAGTCCATCTTACACCCTTTGTCCTTGTACAGCAGAGACACCAGCCCCAACTACTGCCCTCCAATCCACTCTCCAGTACTGATGACTGCATCATACATCAGCGACATCTCCTCCAGCACCTCCTCTACTGTTGCTATATGTTTCTAAAAGTCCCAAGGCAAACCATCCTCCCCAGGTGCTGTACCCAGGGTTGTTGATACCAGAACTCGAAGGATCTCCTCTCTCAAAACCAGTTGGCCAAGGTCCCCCAACCCCACTGCAGGATTCGAGTGCCACTCTTCCAGATGCCGCTCAACGTCCTGTGCCACCTCCCCTCCCTTCTCCTCACTCCAAAGGTTACTCCAGCGGGTGCTCAGCTGGCCAAGAATCTCCTGCACACCCAATACCATCTCTTCCTCATTATTAAGGACTCCCTCCCACCAGTGTCTTGCTCCCCTAGCTCAAAGGAGATGGGACAAAAACCTTGTGGGCCTTTCTCCTTCTTCCAATCTCTGCCACCATAGCCTTGCTGCCAGGGCCTGAGCCTGCATAGCTTCCTCCTTCCTTAACAAATCCTGCAACTCCACCACTTCCAGCTTAGCCTGCTTAGCCCTCCAGTCCAATACCCCCTCCTCCTCCAGTAGCCCAGCCCAATTCAGAAGTAGTCTTTCTAGTCTCCTAGATGCCCATCTGACTTGTCTCCTCTGCTGAGCACCTTGCTCCTTCCCCACTTCCCCCCAGTACCTCTGAGCTTTGGATTTCAGTCTATGCCACTAATCTCCAATCCTCATCATGGCTTTCCTCCAGTTATTAACCTTGGAATGTACCACTACCACCCACACATTCCACAGGTCCATCTCATCCAGCAGCAAAGAGTTCAGATGCCAATGTCCTGGCCCCTCTCTGCTCCCTCCAAACCTCTCTCCTCCTCGAATACCCCAGTGATCTGACCAAGGGCACCACTTGACCTCCATCAACTCCCAAACTGTATTACCCCAACACTCAGCAGTCAGAATCCAATCTATCCTAGTACCAAGTCCTCCCACCCAGTGAGTATATAGACATCGATCCCCATCCTGAAGTTGCATGGCATCCACCAGTGAACTGAGTCTCTCCACCTCTTCCCAGTCCTCCATTCCCCTACTCCTTCCAGCCATACCTCTTCCCCCATCAGTTCTGTCCAGCCTACTCTCCCGTACCATATTAAAATCACCCCCCAAACAATCCACCCCAGCCTCAACCAAGAGACCAGAATCCCACAGCTCTCCAATCCATGCCACTTGGGTCCCTCTCTCAGCTGAGCAATTACAAGATCCCACCACCACTGAGGTCCATCCAGACCTCCACCATGTCCCCCACACTAATCTACTACCCAATGTCCAGTGTCTGCAATGTCTCCTTTTCCCTTCCTAACCAGGATTCCTACTTTACCCTGCCAAATTGCCACCCCACCCCACTCTCTTGTCCATTCCAGGCCATCTTCCTCACCCTCACACCATACATCTTGAAGTAAGAAGAGATCTGCCTCTAGTTTCTTCAGCCATCCAAAAATCATACATCACCTCCCAGTCTCCCTAAGCCCATTAGAAAATGTTGGTTGTACTATTCATAGCAAAGTATTTGAAAATGTTATTGACTCCACATCTACAATTCCATACTCACTTCCTCTCCAGCCAGATCCAGGTTACATTCTGCCACAATCTCATCTTCCACATTTTGCTGTTCGTCCAGAGCTGCCAACATTTCCATGCAGTCCTCACCATCCACCATCTCCATTGATGCCCAGTGCTCTTCGCACACCACCTGCCACTTTGCCAGTCCCTTCTGTAGCCCCCACAGATAAGCTGCCCTTTCATTGGCAATACCTAAGAGTGTTGCCTCCCTTGTCTTGGTAACCTCATACTCCTCCGCCTCCAAGAGAGCCACCATCATCTCATCTCTCAACTTCCTCACAACCTCCTCCCCTCACAGTACTCGCCCCCAGAAGTCCTCACTGATCATCCAGAAATTGATCTCTCCCAGTTCATCAGCTGCCACATTTTGCAGCACCTTCAACAGCCACTTCTCCCCCCCAACTACCTCTGCTGCCTGTACCAAATAAGCCTCTCCCCCCTTCCTCTCCTCAGTTCTCACAGACTCATCCCAACCATCCTCTGACATATTCTCCAACTCCCCCTCTCCCACCTCGGGGACACCATACTGGATCTGAATATCATCCACCATCGCCGAGTCCACTACCACCACCTCAGGCCCCTGCCCCCCACTCTCCTTCATCTTCTCCCTGTGCTGGCCAGCCTCAGCCCAGATACTAGCACTCACTCCAGCTCTCTCCACCATAGCCCCTGCCTTCTGACCCCCTTCCAAGCTGGCCAGCAAATCTTACTGCATCTGTCTCCCCTTTGCCTTCTCCCAGAGCACCTTGTCCATTCACACCTTCTTGCCATCGATTACCTCCACTACTGTCCTAGCCTCATAAGCCCTCCAAGCCCTTTGCCTCCTCTCCACAGCCCCCACCAGATCCTCAAGTGCCTCCAGCAGGTCCTCCTCATCTTCCTCTGACCCCTTCACCCTCAACACCTTGCACTCCACTGGGCCCCACTTCAGTGCCACCAGCCAGTCTCTAGCCTTTCTGGTATTTTCCATTCCAAACAGCCTTAGCCAGACATCCACATCTCCTGTCCTGAGCTCAGTCCCCTCCCATACCCTGAACCCAATGTTGACTACCTTGCTGTACTCCTTCACCACATCTGTGACCAGCTTCCTTGCCTCCTACTTCTTCACCATTGGCATATCCACAATCACCAGATGCACCACTCAGGGATCCCAATGCATACACCTCGCCATTGGTATCGAAATCCCTCCAACTACTACACGCTTCTCCACTGCCTCCAGTAGCAAATCCTCCTCTTCAAACCCTACCTTAACTGCCTCCAGCTTCTTCAAGAACTTAACTGAGGCTGCCCCCTTCACCTCGCTAGCCAGCAGCCCCAGCACCATCTTCACCATCACTGCCAAGCCACAGAAGCACAGCATGATGGTGAATTCTGATCTGGACTTTTTGAGTAACAGGGCCACCATGAGGCCTGTCACACCATCAGCCAGGTCCCCAGGTCTCGTACCGCACCTCTGTCCAGATCTCCCATCAGCCATCACATCTGGATTTTTTTCCAGATAGTCCATTACACTGTCATCAACAGTCACTGCCTCAGCCACTACACCTCCAGCCCCACTATACTGACCCCCCAGTGGAGAGACCTCCTTACCACTTGTGGTAGCAGACACCTTCCCCAGCTCCAGCCAGCCATCTAGCCTAGTCACCTGCTTTCCCATCCAGACTTTATCCGTGAAGGTCATCCTCCCTCTACTGTGCAGCCTTGCACCTCCTCTGCCACCACCCCCGGCCCCATGTCCCCTCATTGAAGCACTTGGCATGCCAATACCAGCACCTTGACCCCCCCCCACATACTGCCAGTCAAAGGCACTGGAGTTCCCCTACCCAGTACGCTCACCAGATTGCATGTTACTCATCATGTTGATAATACCAATACTTGAAAACATTGTCGAAAGTGTTGTCTGAAGTTTGTATAACCTGAATGTTACCAGAGAAAGGACGTTAATATTATTCTATTATAATATCTATATCTTAATTATGTAATCTTTAGCCTTCTTTCTTATTTGATACAATCTCCATATCTTAGTATTCATGTATTTCTATATTGAATAATAGGGTTCTTTTAGAACTTTCTTCTTCAAATAGTAATTCTTGAGGGGTGAAATGGATGCTTTGTGATTATATAGTCTAGAGCAGATAATACTATTGATATATAGTAGTTCTAATTTTTGTAGTTATTATAGATCTTAGTAATAATGTTTTTAAGTATCTTGTTAGTTCTTTTAGTTTGTCCATTTCTCTATAAATAATAAGCTGTAATTCAAATATACTGAATCTTGTATTTCTTGTATAGAATCTCAAAGAGTTAGTTTACAAATTTCATTTCTTTATCTATTGTTACTTACTTTGGAGTCTTGAATCAGCAGATGATTTCTCTATAGAAGAAATTGGCAATTAATTATATATTAGCTTCTTTGAAGAGTTCTACTTCTATCTATTTTATAAAAGATCTATAATGACAATGATATATTAGTTACCAGTTAATGTTAAGAGTAGTGGACCAATTATATCTATTATAATATAGACAAATAGTATTGGTTTTATATATACTAATTTTGCTTCTGTTTCTTGATTTGTCATAGGTCTTAACAAATCATCTGATATTCTTTTCTATTTCAGGCCACTATATATTCTTCTTGCTATATTATAGATATTTTTTTCTCTTATATAACTAAGTTCATATTACTTGATTTTTCTTATATTCTAGTATAACTAGTAGTTTTTATTTCTTTAGTATTTCTTTATCAGTTTTAAATTATTTTTGATAACTATTCTTCTAAATATTGAGTCATCCTTTACTATCTCAGATAGGTAATAATTCTATAGTAGAGTTCTTTATTCATTTTGGTTTTTCTGATTGTGAGTCCTTCAGAGTGTTTATGAGAGTATATCTGTATTAGTATTAGTTCTTTCTGAGTAGTATATGATAGTTACATCATAGGCATACAGTTTCATAATCTATCTGATAAATATTTCTTTTGATTGGCTTGTGATTATAACTAAATAAGAGCTGAATAATCAGTCAGAATAGTGAAGTATCTTCTAGTAAAGTAATAGTGGAACTTTTCTATAGTCCAGATGACTGCAAGATACTCTAGCTTATAGAATTTATATTCTCTTTCTTCTTGACAGTTATCTTAGCTGAGATATATAACTATATATTCTATCTTATTCTTCTTTTATATAAGAGAAGTTGCTAGTCCAATTAAGCTTACATTTATCTACAGAATTAATCCTTGAGATCAGTCAGATCTCCTCAAGTAGATATCTGAGTTGAATATATCTAGAGATGTTTGAATACTTATTATTATCTATCAGTTTATTAGAACTTAGTATCTTTTTTGAATAATTTGTAGATAGGACTTATAATATTAAAGAATTCTTTAATAAATCTCCTATAATAGATAGTGAGTCTCATGAAGGCTTGAGCTTCAGTAACTATAGTGAGTCTTGGATAGACTTTAACTGCTTGCATCTTAATAGACTCTATATGAGTTTCATTCTGATTGATAATATATTCTAGAGAGGAGATCTCAATTTTACTAAACTTACACTTCTTTGATTTGATAAATAGACTATGATCTCTTAGTTTCTGTAGAATTCAGTAAATGTGGTTTAAATATTCCTTAGCTATCTTACTATAGATAACTATATCATCTATATAAACTATTATTTGTTTTTCTATATCTTCTTAGAAAATCTTACTCAGTATTCTCTAGAAATTGTTATAGTATTATATATTCTAAATGGTATTTGCAGATAGATATAGATTCTATCTGAGGTAATAAAGGCTGACTTTTTACTTATAAACTACTACTATTAAGTTATAAGAGAGTACTTTGATATAGTACTATTATGTAGTTCTGGAAGGATTTTCTAGAAGTTGTAAATGTTCTGAAAAACTGTTTTTCTTAAGATTAAGATCAATTTCATATGAAGTACATTCTTTATACTTATTGATTTTAAGATTGAGTTGATGTTTCAACTAAAGTCTTTTCTCAGATTTGTTCTGGATGTTCAGAATTTTCTTTATTTTAAGAAGTTTAAGAAACTAAGACCAGCTTAGTTGAATTGATATATTACTATAGACAATACCTAATAGAGAAATTTCTAGATCTAGTTAGGAATGAGATCTAATAAAGTATAGATTTACTTAAGAGTAGGTTGTGGATTATTAAATAGATTTATTTACTATTTATAATATTTAATATTAACTAATATTAGAAGTAAAGGTGTGAAGGAATATTTGTATAAGAAAGTATTCATTTAATTCTTGTTGGTGTTTTTGTCTGAGTTTTGGAGATCTGCAGGAGGGGGTGTTTATACTAATAGGAGGCTATCTGGACTAGACTAAATATGGATATAAGTATGAACTGATATATTAAGAGATCTACTAACTGATAAGTCAGAATACAGTTATATAATATAAGGCTAACTTAACTATACTAATAATTGCTAAGCTATTTATAGATTTAGACACTATTTAGATATTCTTTGATGAGATTACTATTAATAATATTATCTCTGATAAAGTAGTTATCTAGGAAGAGTGGTTCTTAGATTACATCTCTCTGTTTATTAATTTAGTAGTATGTGAGAATAAAGTTGTCATTCTATAGGATGGTATCATCTGTTTCATATACCAGATATATGTAGTATTGAAGAGGTATATCATCTTTACTTTCATCAGATTTGCTATTAGTATATCTTCAGTAGATTACAGTACTGTATGTTACAGAGTTATAGTAAGCTGGTAGTTTTTTTTCATATTACTCATATTCAGAAGGTGGAGTTGTTAGTTCTATCTTGAGAGTTGTCTAGAGGTACAGATTATATTCTCTTATTATTATTATTATTATTATTATTATTATTATTATTATTATTATTATTTATAATTACAAGGACTTCTACTTTATTATCAAACTATCTATGAAATACTAATACATATAAACTCCCTCACTCAATCTCACTCAGAATCACCATCTTCCTCTTACTATTCTCTCAAAACATGGCCAACTTCCCAGCCACTACAATCCTCCCCCTACTCTTCCTATAGATAATCTCCACCAATTACCTCTAATATCTCTCACCAGTACCCCCACCCCTCTACCACCCAGTTAACATATCTGTCACCAGCTACTCTCATCTAGCAACTTACACCCCTAAAGGCAAATGTCAACTCTCCTTAAATACATATAGCTAATGTCTTGCAAGCTCAACCCAAATTGTCAACACCCATCCTAAAGTCAATCACTCATCTTTCAACCCACTACCAACCTCCTCTAGAGATCACTCCACCTCCTATTTTTTTTTTTCTACACTCATTTATTCAGAACATAGTTATAAAGCAAATAGTGGAAAAATGTCTCCTGGATTTCCTGACAAGAAAGTGAATGGGGTCAGGCTCTGAACAAAGTAGTCTCAAGCAATCCAACACCTAACCTTGATAAGACCAAGATGGCTAAAGCCTGGTTCTCTCTACTCTGAGCTGCTCCCACCCCCCCCTTCTTGCCAATAACAATGTCTCTACTAAGGCCACAATTGGCCCCCTCATATAAATAATATATATAGTTATAAAGCAAAAAAGGAAGTAGTATACAGGCCTGAGAAATCCCCAACAATGAGTTACTCTACCCCACCTTTACTGCCCAGTGCCAATCTACATACTTAATAAATAGGTCTGCTATCTGACCACCACTCTCTCTGCCCAGCTTTGAGTCAGAAGTCACCATCTGGCTTGTGATATCAGCACCTCAAGTAATACTGCCATCATACCTGGTCTTTCCCCAAAGGGCTACTGGACATGACTCCAGTACCTCAAGTATCTCTACAGTACTGCACCTGGCCTACTGGCTCTCTACTCCCCAAAGCAGCAAAGTAGTTACTCTGCTGATCTTCTTACTGATCATCATACCATCACAGGCCAATTACCTGGCCTGATCATTACTGCCATCTTATATCATACCATCTGATATTTACCAATCACTAGTCACCATTACACTATGTATTAAATCACCTTATCTGCTTTGGCCAATTATCAGCTGCATCTTCCAAAATCCTCCAAGTGCCTTCTGAAATCTCCCAATATACCTCTACATCTTGAAGATACAGTGAGAGTCCCCCCAGAATGAAAGAAAGCCCCAGGGTCTGACCCATATCTCCTAGCCTACCAGAGCATACTAGTAAGTTGGATGCTCACTATGAAGCCAGCCATACTGTCAGAAGAAAGACACCTCTTCTCCTTGAGTAGTTGCCAGTGGCTCCCAGAGCCTACATTGTACCATCTGGCTCTCAAAATGATAAAAACCTTGAATTCTTAAAAACTATAGCCTTGAGGTTAGGGCAACTTGACACTATTGAACTCCTCTTCTCTTGCCACTTCTGGTACACCCAATCTTGGAGCACTAATGGCCCCTCTTTCCCTATACCATAGAGATCCAATTTCCACTTGAGCCTTTTGACTGATATGGTTTGAGAGAAAGAAGTCTGTTACTCCACCTCCTGCCTACCACTAACTCTGGTGGGTACTCTCTCAGCCATACCTCAATCTCTCTCCAAAAGTCACTCATCACCTTATACTCTCCTAATCAATATTCAGAAGTCTGCACCATCTCTCCCTCCTGCCCGACATTTAGACACTCCTTATACTCCTAGGTATCTTCTTCTACTAAGTAACTCATCTGATAGTTCAACATAATATTATGCTATAGAAATCTCCACTATACTACTCAGAACTTGGGGAGGATCTATCTTACCACCTGCTTGCCCCACTGCTAAATACTATTCCAGTCCCACACCTCTCTAATCCCCACCCTCTGCCACACCTTAGGCCACAGATCTCTCCCATGTTCCTGAAGGTACTCCATGCCATCCTCTAAGCAGAAATCATCTACTCAACAGAAGGCAGTCCCACCTCTATATCTGGAGACTCTATTCCTCCTCCCTCTCATCACTCTGCTATCAGAGACCAATATGGTGTGCTCTATTGGCCACCCTTTACCAGAATCTCCTATAATGTATCCTCTGACTCCCCTCTAATGCCACCAGAGATAAATGATCCCCAGTCACACCTTGGGGAGAGAATAGGGCCTCCCACACCTTCTGCATAAGAGGAATCCACTCTCCACCCCTTAACTTACTTGCTCACTTCAGCTATCATATCTTCAAGCAGTAAAGATACTTGGGAAAATCCACCAGACCCAGGCCTCCTTAGTCCACTGGTCAGGTCAATACCTCCCAACCAATTTGACTCCATCACCCTGCCCATAACTAGGTTCTGGACACCTTTAACAATTTCTTAACCACCTACACCAGAAAGTCTAAGTGATATCCTAGATACCAAACAATAAATATTCAATACTGTCACCCTTCCTATCAGAGATATATAGTGACCACTCCACCTCAAGAGAGTGCTTCCCCACTCTGCCAACCACTACTCTCACTATCTATATAATAGCAAAGAACTATATATCAAGAAGTAGATCTCTAGATAGTGCACAGCCTCTCTCATAGAGACAATTGTTCCAATAACATCCCTACCTACTATCTCTCCTCCCAATACTAATGTCTCATATTATACCAGTTGAGCTTGGTTCCTGAGCACCCCTCATATTACTCTACTGTATCTTTCAGTGCTGTAATATCCTCAACTGACTCTAGAAGGCTCCCACCTTCTAATTAACCCCCAGAATGTCCAACCCTCCCACCTTATACTTTATCCTATCCAAAAGAGGCTCCAGGGACAGTGCATACAGAATTGGTAACAGTGGATCCTCCTGTAGCACTCCTCTGCTCAGAGAGAATGAAACCCCTCTATGCTCATTTACTATAATTGCTGCCTGACTCTCTTCCAGCCGACCAACCAAGACCCACCAGACTCCAGAGGGGACTCTAATGCACTTTAGCACTTCTTCGAACCATACTACCCAGACTCTATTATAGATCTTCTCTTTGTCTAAGAAAACTAGCTATCCATTTACCCCAGCAGCATGGACTCTCTTGATGACACTATGTACCCAGGCTGTTTCATCTCTAATCAGACATCCCCCTATGAATCCTCTCTGCTCAGCCCCCAGAACCTGTTGAGCCACTCTCTGTAGCCTAGCCACTAGGATCTTTATGACCAGTGTGTAATCTATATCCAGAAGTATGATTGGTCTCCAATTCTTCCACTTCTCTCTCCTCCTCTTATTCTTAAACAGCAGAGCCACAAGACTCAAGCTCTGCCCCAATCCATATCCCTGAGCCTATCACTTCATTACACATTGCTCTCATTTCCTCCAGAATCAACTCAACTTCTACCATCTTCTTCCAAAAATCCCACTGCAAGTCATCCTCCTCTGGAGCTGTCCCAGAGCTTGTTGTTGTCAGAACCCACCAAATCTCTTCCCCTTGAATAATAGTACCAAGATTACCTAAGCCTACTGCTAGATCAGGGTGCCATTCCTCCAAGTGTCTATCAATGTCCATTATCCCCACCCCTCCATCCTCCTTGCTCTATAAATATCTCCACTGTCTGCTCAACTAATCCAGAATCACTGGTACCCCAACAACCAACTCTCTAGCCTCATCAAAAACCCCCTCCTATCACTGCCTTACCCTCCTCACCTATAGAAGCTGTGATAAAAACTTAGTTGGTCTTTCCTCTCCTCCAATCTCTGCCATTGCAGCTGAGCCACCATACCCTGTATTTACCAATTTTCTTTCTTGCCATCCTTCAGCATATCCACCCAAGTCACCAACAACCCCACCAATCTCTGGGAGGCCTACCTCACTCACTTCTTCCTCTGAGTACCCCTCATTCTTCTCACCTCCCCCCAGTACTGTTGTGCCTCAGATTTCAATCTTATCTAGTAATCCCCAATCCCCAGCCCCTCTGCTTACCAACCAAAAACCCTGAAGCTAATATCTATCACCCATGCCTCCCATAGGGAGACCTCTCCTAGTAAGGAGGAATTCAGTCACCAATGTCCAGACCTCATCCCACTTCCCCCAAAACACCCCCCTAGAAGACCCCAGTGATCTGACTACAGACACCAAACAGTTTCCAAAGTCCTCTAGATATCAACTTCCTAGCAATCAGCAGTCAACATCCAGTCAATCCTTGAGCCCACCCCTGCCACTCAGTGGATAAAAACCCTACAATTCTCCCATCCAAGTCTCCAGGCATCTACTAAAGAGCTCAGATGTTCAACTTCCTCCAAGGCTTCTATACTACTACTCCTATCTGCCATCCCCCTTCCCTCATCAGTTCTGTCTATCTTTCTATCATGCACCATATTAAAGTCCCCTCCTAGACAATCAATACTGGCCTCCACCAATGCTCCAGACTCTCATAGCCCTTGAATCCATTCCACTCTCTCTCCCCTCTCTCAGCTGGACAATATCAAGACCCAACCATCAAAGACCTCTAGCCTGGCCTCTTCCAAACTCCCCACACTATTCTGCTTCCCCAGTATCCAATATCTTCAATGTCCCCCTTGCCCTTTCTAACCAGAATACCCATATGTTCTTGCCAAACAGCCACACCACCCCATTCCTTCATCTAGTCCAGAATATCTAAGTCCCTATCACACCTCACATCCTGCAGTAAAAACAGATCTACATCTGTTCTCTTCAGCCATCCAAAGATATGTCAATACCTCACTACTCTCTATGGCCTATTGATATTCAAAGATAATATTCAAGTTATATTGTCTATATTGAATAATGTTATTTGAAAAACAGCCATCTACTTTATAATTTCATACTCACTGCATCATCAGCAACATTGAGATTCCTCTCAGCCTCCAGTTCATCCACCTCTCTCTGCTGAGCCTCCAGTACCTCTAAGATCTCCTGATAATCCACACTATCTACAGTCTCTATCTCTGTTCAGTATTTCTCATATACTACCTGCCACTTTGCCAGCCCTTTCCTCAGGCCCCACTTATATACAGCCCTGTTATTTGCAATTACCAGAAGTACCACCTCCCTGTTATCATCTATCTGATATACCTCTGCCTCCAGCAATGCTACCATTATCTCATCCTGGAATTTTCTTGGCACCTCCTCACAATGCAGGATTTCACCTCAGTACCTCTCACTCATTTCTGAAAGTCCTCTCCCCCCAGTTCCTCAGCTGTCACATTCTCAAGTATTTTCCCCAACTATTTCTTCTCAACCTCAGTCTCTGCCACTTCTCAGGCCATCTCTTTCCTTCTTTCCTTCTGCCTACCTCTGCATTCCTCCTTGCCAACTCATCTCAATCCTCCTTCAGTATATCCTGAAATTTGTTATCTCCTTCAGCCCCACTGGACACCTCATACTAAGGGCTCTCCCCTTCTGCCATCTCTGCATTCTCTACCATAATACTCAGCCCTATGCCTTCTTACCCTCCTGGAGTCCCCTCTAGCACTGCTTCCTTCTCTCCTGTCCAGACACTCACCTTCAATCCAGCTTCATCAGCAGTAGTCCCCCTGGCTGCCCTCCCTTCCAACTTAGTCAGCAGATCCTTCTGAATGCACCTCCCCTACACCCTCTCTCAGACTGCTCAGTCCAGTTGCACCTTCTTGCCATTTATGATCTCTACAACTGTCCTGGTCTCAAACTTCTTCCATACCAATCTTCTCCTCTCCACAGCTCTAGCTAGATCCTCTAATGTCTCCAGTAAGTCCTCTTTTTCCTCTAATATCTCTTTTATTCTCAAGACCTTATACTTTACAGATCCCCATTTGAGAACAGCCAGCCAGTCCCTTACCTTCTCTATATTCTTTTTGCCCACTAACTGTCCTCTGATATCCACATTATAGTTCTGAATTTGGTGCCCTCTCTGACCTAAAACCAAATATTGACAATTTCCCCATACTCTTTGATAGCCCTGACAATCAATCCTCTGGCCATTTCCTTCAATACCATAGAAACATTCAGCACTATCAGCTATACTACTTGGGGATTCCAGTATAAGTACTAGGTTATGGGGATTGCCACTCCCCCCCACTATCACTCCCTTCTCAATCACTTTCAATAGTATATCCTCTTTCTTGAAGCCCACCTCTTGAGCCTTATCAATCTTATAACTCTGCTTCTCTAGCAAGATAGCTAGTACTTCAACCTTTAGTTTCTCCACCAGTCTATCTCCTCTCAATATATACTTCTACTGTTTCTTACTGATCACCTACAAGTCTACTTCCCCTAGCTCCTCAGCAGCCAAGCTATCCATTATCTTAATTATCTACATCAAGTCCTCAATACTCTTTCTACTAGAGATTGATGGCCTCCTCCCTCTCTATATTATTACATTAGTATCTATGCTTGCTGACTCATCTTACTTCTCCTCTGAAATATCTTGTTGTTCATCTTCTACAATACCAACCACCTGCTCTTTCTTTGTGATATCAGATATCCAAACCAAACTCTCTGTGTTTCTCTCATCTCCATATTCACTCCTAAGTAGTGCTCTCAAACAAATTGAATCAATTCAAATCAAATTAAATTGAGGATCATTTGAATCAAATTGAATTAGAGATTTTTCAATTCAAATTAAGTTCAAATCAAATTGAATTCAAATGGAACTAATGGTCCAATTTGAACCCTATTTTTAGAAATATAATAACTTGACAAAAATACATTCAAATTTAACAATTTTTAGTATATTAGATTTCCCTTATATAGAGAAATCTAACAAGCTAAAGATTAGTAAATTTGGACATATTTTTATTGATTTATTACATTTCAAAAAGAAAGTTCAAATTGAATTTTAAATTAAATTAGACCTTTGATTTAATTTGAAGCAAATCAAATTAGAGCTTTGATTCAATAAAATCAAATTAAATTTGGATCCAATTCAATTTAATTTGATTCATTGAGAGCACTAGTTCTGAGCACTAGTTCTCTTCTCCAGCATATTCTCCTCCTTCCAGACTTCAAGCATACCTTTATTATAGAGTTACTTATCCCTAGCCTCCCTACTCTCTGTATCCTCCCAGTGCTCTCCTGAGTTTAAGCACTTACTGTCAATCCACCAGGGGCTCCACCAGCCTCAGCAGTAGATCTATTCTTCAAACGTACCAATAGCTTCTTTTGCTGCTTCCTTCTCTGAGCCTTCTCTCACAATATCTTATCTACTCACCACCTCTTCTTATTCACTATCTCCAAATATATCAATGTCTTGTAAGTCTTTCATACTGTCACTCTATACTCTCCTGTACTATTGAGCTCCTTCAAGGCCTCTAGCAGATCCTACTCTTCCTCTATACTTTTCTTTACCCTTATTACCTTATATATTAATATCTCACACATCATTATCAAAGACCAGACCTGAGCCTTCTCAGTGGTCTCCCTCTCAGTAAGTCTAAGCTAGATATTTATATCTCTAGTTTTAAACATTATCTCATCCTAGACCTGGAAATCAATATCTACTATATCACTATATTCTATCATCATCTCCTCTATCCTCTATCTAGTCTCAACAGCTATTACTATGAGAACTTCTTTTACTAGAAGCTAAACCACTCTGGGGTCAGTATACTATTGATACCACTATCTCTCCAAATATCAATCTAGTCTTCAAAGCCTCCTCTAATGGTCTAATCTCCTCAAATTTCACCTCTACTCTCTTCAGCCTCTGTAAGAACTTCACAAAAACTATCTTTGCCATTTGCTTCAAGATTAGCCCCAGAACTATTTTTATAGTTACTACTAGCCTCTAGAAGTACAATGTAATATAAATTCTAAGATCAACTTTTTGAGTAATGGTACCACTACCAGACCTATCATACTATCTGCCGGATCCCTATTCCTTTCACAGTCCATCTGCTCAGTTCTACTATCAGCTGTCACATCTGGATTTTTTTTTCAGATCTCTAGTTATACTACTATTAGCAGTCATATTCTCTCTCCCAGCTATGGCCCTTCTAGCCCCTATACTTACTCTTCTAGGCAGAAAACCTCCAGCTCTCTCCAGACTCAGTCCACTCATACCACTAGTCTCACCAGTCCTAGTGCCTACTAATCAGTCTCCCTCCTTCATCTTATTAGTAAAGCTCATAGATCTCTACTTATCTCCACTTTTGCTAGATATCAATTAGTCTCCAGACTCTCCCTGACTATTTACTCTACCAAAAGAGCCCATCTCTAGACTATTCTCTTCTGATATGCTGCTACCTAAAGGCCTCAGATCTATCTAACCCAGTATACCTATGTATTAGAACATTTGCTAGTTAATATGTTATTATTATCTTTTTGCCAAAAACTGTATTGAAAGTGCAATCAGAAGTTTGTATAATGTGAATTATACTAGAGAAAGATATTATTCCACCCTGAAGCTTTGCATACTATTTATACTGCTCAAAAATGGCATTACTAAGATCTGCAATAACTATTTAAACTAAGATTACTATCTGCCAATAGTATTATCTGCTTTCTGAGATATCTGATCACAAAGCACCTATTTTATCTCTTGAGAAATACTATTTATAGAAGAAAGTTCTCAATAAATCCTATTATCCAATTAAGATACTGTATAGAAATATATAGATTTGAATAATACTCTAAACAAGTTGATCTGAATCAACTCAGATAGAAAATAAGCTGATATAGATTGATTTAAATCAAATATTGTTTTAATTTTCAAAATTAGACAATTAAATATTTACATCCATAACTTGATGTATAATTATCCAATTTTAATAATTATGGTGTCATTTGAAAGCCCTTAATTAGACCTTTCTAATGATACCAAGAATATTAAAATTAGATTATATATTGCTAACCTATTAAGAAAAATGTTCTTTTGAAGAAATTTCCAAAATTGAGAAGTCAAATAATTTCCAAAATCAGTGAGTCAGATGTTTTCCTTGATAACTTAGCAATGTATGATCCAATTTCAATTTCTTAGTATTATTAGAAAGGCCTTATTAAGGGCTTTAAAATGACACCATGATTATTAAAATTGAATTATTATATATCAAGTTATTGATGTAAATATTTAATTGTCTAATTTTGGAAATTAAAACAATGTTTGATTTAAATTGATCTAGATTAGCTCATTTTCCATCTAAGTTAATCTAGATGATATTCAATTCGAATCTATTCCAAATCTAATATGGATTGAATTGACTCATTCAAAGCACTATATATAAAGATATAGAGACTATATCAAATCAGAAAGAAGGCTGAGAATTATATAACTAAGGTGCAGACTCTATAACAGAATAATACAGAGAAGATTCACAATCTCTTGGAGATTGTTAAGATAGAAAACAATAGTAAAAGCTTCATGGTTATGAAAACTAAATTCTAAGTAAGAAGGGTCTCATCTTATATAAGATATAAAAAGAATCACCTTTTGGCTATATAAACTCTCAGATATAATCATCCCCACTATCATTTATCAAAACTAACTCAAGACGTATTATAGCTAATCAATAAAGTACTGTTACAGTCCTTAAGATCACCAGTACTATATAATAAGCTATAGAAAGATAATTATATACTACTGAGCTACTTATAATAGAGAAATTCTTTGAAAGTATCCAAAGCATAGTATAGATATACTTGTTATAAATCTTATATTTTAAGATCTACCAGAATCAGACTGAGTTTCAAGAATACTTCAAGTTAGGATAGCTACTGAATTTGTAGCCAGAAATGGGAAAAGAAGACTGAATCAAAGAGTGTCAACTCTCTTATACTCAGATTATTATTACTAAATAAGTATATAAGTTATTTAAAGATGATGAGCCAGCCCTAGCTTATTTCTGAAAAGTAGACTTAAGAGACTTCAGATATATCAAGAAATATTATTGAGAGAACATAATGATGTAAATTGCACAATACAAGAAGATATAACTTGTAAAAGCTTGGGAGTTTGAGTTAATAGAATGTTTCAGAAATAAATTACCTATTTAGGAGAAGTTGTAATGATTGATCTGAATTAGAAATATATATAAATCAAGAGAATAGACATTTGATCATAGTACTTGAATCTGATTCTCAACTATAGTATAGTCTTACAAATAGCAGTCACTTTATAAATATAGACAAATATTAGAATTTCATAAATGTCAAGATTTAACAAATATTGAATTTTGACAATTATTGAAATCTCACAGATGTCAAGGATCTTCACTTGTAAAAAGTGACTTACAGGAAATATAGTCATAACTTAGCCACCTTATAGCTAGCAAACTTATATAAATATCTCCAATATCTAGAGTAAATAAACCTTAGATCAAAATAGTTCAAAGTAAAGAGAAAGTAAGAAAACTAGTAAGCCTGCAGAAAGATACACTTTGAACTCACACCCCTGCACCCTGAGAACTCTGTGAGAGTTAGAACAAGATCAAGTTTCAAGATACAGAAATCTGCCATACTTCCAAGGTTAGGTGTCTGCTATATTTCAATAAATAGAAATTCTGAGCTTTTGTTGTAATAAATAATATATTATATTTAATATAATACTACAGTCTACAATATTTAATAAGAATAATATCACACTACTAGAAGAGACTCTGGCTGTTACTTGTTAACAGATTTGGTTGCGATCAAAGATCGTACAGTGATGCGACAGGTCCGGCTCACCCTCTGCTGGAAACTATGCCTTTCATAAAGATGCGTGAGTTGGACCTATGCACGTGTCGGAGCTTTCCTACATGCACGCCACACTCCGAGAAAAGGTTGTGCCTGGTTTATCAAAACGTGGGTGGGTTTTCATATACCATGAACTTTTAAGGCGACATGAAGTGCATTGCGACTCCGGTGATAATTCGAAATGCCAGTGGATATTGGCAATATTTTTGACCTCACGCTGGGGAGAGGCTGGTGGTCAGGTGTGCTTCAATATTTTGATTATGCTCCTATACTCAGCATTACTCTAAAAGCACGTTTAGCTCGACAGCGTTCCGACGATGGCTTTGACTATAATATCATGCTTCCTCGGATGCCGAATATTTGGAAATAAACCAGGCTGTTAAATGTCAAGTAAGTGCCGATATCTGATATTGAGCAATTGCAGGGTTCTGTGTACAGTCTTATGTATTGTCACGTAGTGGTCGCTGAGTCCTTCAAATATGCCAGATTCTCTTCAAGGTGTATCTCTTAGACTAACTCAAGTTGTTATAAGCAAGTTCTTATTGGAGTGCCTTCCCAAGGTCTTATAGTCCTCAAACTTCTTATCTTTAACTGTCTTGTTATCTCTTAGATTGCTTGCAAGGAAGTGTGTATAAGTGAAACCGGAACTTACTTTATTTCAGAGGAAATAAGATGGGTATTTATACAAAATATAATTCAATGGTTGCTAAGATATAAAGCTAAATATAAATTCCAATAACTAAAACTACTAAGTTCCAAGGCTGGCATTATTTGG
>RBNI01001653.1:0-21457 GCA_003990745.1 Jimgerdemannia flammicorona | reverse complement strand
TGGAAATTTCGTCAAATGGAACGTTTTCCTTAATATCTCGGCAACACGTAATCCGATTATAATGTTCTTGGTATCATTAGAAAGGCCTTATTAAGGGCTTTCAAATGACACCAAGATCATCAAATTTGGATGATTATTCATCAAGTTATTGATGTAAACATTTAATTGTCTAATTTAGAAATCAAAACAATGCCGATTCGAATCCGATTCGAATCTGATTCGAATCCATCCGAATCCCATCCGGATTGACTCGTTCGGAGCACTAGGATGGAAGAAGAGATGTCTATTACAGATAGATAGAAGAGTAATAACAGTAGATCAGTAGAGTACTAGACTAGGGGCAGTTATTGGGGTTAGAGCAGATATTATCTCAGTGAGGCCTTTTGATTAGTTGGTAGGAGGTAAGATGATATAGGGACCAGTGTTCTGGCTATATCTAACTAGAACTGAGAGCTAACACAATAATATAATTAAGGTCTATAGGCTTGAGAAGTGAGATCTCTCTTATTTAACAATATCTGACTAGAACTGAGAGCTAATATGGTAATATAATTAAGACCTGTAGACTTAGAGAGTGAGAGTGAAGCTTTTTTAAGCCTTAGCTTATATATTAGTCCTTTTGAGAGAGCCTTATATATATATAAGTTTTTTACTCATCTGCTCTGAATCTATTTTGTCTTCTATTGGCTAGTTGGGGGTTTTTCTTTACCTTAGGCCTTTGTTTGGAGTTTGGAGGGCTATTCCTTATTTAGTCCTAATATTACTAGATCTGATATATAGGTGTGCTCTTGTGTATAGTTATAATAATCCAGCTTTAGTAAATAAATAAGTCTAGTTTATATAGTTGAGAATTTATAAGCAGGTTGCTTTTTAGGGTAACTGTTACGTAGTTCTGGAAGGGTTTTCTGGAAGTTCTAGATATTCTGGAAGACCGTTTTCTTATGGTCAAGATCAATTTCGTATGGAGTACATCCTCTACGCTTATTGATTTCAAGATCGGGTTGACGTCTCAACCAAAGTCCTTTCAATGGACTAGTTCTGGATATTCAGGATTTTCCGTATTTCAGGAAGTTCAAGAAACTAAGACCAGCTTAGTTGAATTGGCGTATCGCTGCAGACAATACCCAATTAGGAAATTTCGTGACGGGGTTAGGAGTAGGACCTAACAGGGAGCGGATTTACTTAAGAGTGGTTTGTGGGTTATTAAATAGATTTATTCTCTATTCATGATATTGCTATACTAGGAGTAGTTGTGTGAGGGATATTGTGGGGAAGTGCTCAGGAGTTGTATTCGGATTGTTTTGGTCTGAGATTCTGAGGTCTGGGGGAGGGGGTATTTATACTAGTGAGGGGTTATCTGGACTATGCTAAATATGGGTGTAGCACTAAGTGCTTTGCTGAGTTGGAATGCAGTCACATAGTACAAGTGTGATCTGATATATCAAGAGATCGTCTGACTGCTGAGTCAGTTCACAGTCACGTCGTACAAGGCTAATCTAACTATACTATGACTGCTAGGCTATTTATGGTTTAGGCACTGTCTGGATAGTCTTCAATGACATCACCATCGATGATATCATCTCTGATGAAGTAGTCGTCTAGGAAGAGTGGTTCGCGGATTACTTCTCCTTGTTCGCTGAGGTAATAATACATTGGGACTTCATCTCCGTCCCACAGAATAGCATCATCTGTCTCATATGCTGGATAAGGTATTGGTGGGCGAAGGAGGGGTGTATTGTCTTCACTTTCATCGGATTCACTATCTGCATACCTTCTATAGGTTACAGCACTATGAGTCACGGGGTTGTAGTAAGCTGGCGGCTGTGATTCATGTCACTCATACTCAGGTGGTGGGGTTGTTGGTTCAATCTCGAGAGTTGTCTGAAGGTACAGGTTGTGTTCTCCGGTCTCTTCATTGTAGTTGAAGTAATCGGGGGTGAATGCAGGTTGGTATTCGTGCCAGTAGTCATTGTCCCAATAAGTCTCATACATGGTTATGAACTATTGTAAGTTCATCGGCAGAGTTGGCGGTGTGATCAGAGTTGGAAGAGATCCTTGGCTTGAGGTCATGTCAGCATTGGAAGGATCATTGTCTTCTACTTCATCTTTGTCGAAGTTAATTATATCATAGATGTCCTTCATGGCATATCCAACTTGAGGCATTTGCAGGATGTGGTCATCGGGGTGTGGGAAGGTTCTGTCTGTGGTTTCAACATACTCAAGGTACTTGTAGTTGAGTTCTTGTATCATGTCGTCGATTTGGCCATAGGACAGGGTAGCAACCATTTCGCTGGTAGTAACTCGGAGGCGGAGAATAAAGGTGCTGTACTCATAGAAGAGTTCTCGGTATTTGCAGGCAATGAGCTTCTGGTGTTGAGACATCTGGGTAATATCTGTATTATAGTGGTGGTCAACTATGTCTTCCAGGAGGTGGCCGATTTGGTAGTAGCTTGAGATTTGTCCAATCCAGTGGGCCTCATTAATCATGTTCAGGGCATTCCATTGGGCTTCCACAAAGTAGAGAGATGCTTGGCTGTAGATATTCATGAGGGGCAGAGGGGGTGTGGCTCGGTTGACAATGGCATTCCAAATGTCAGTGCGGATGCGGTTGTAGATCTCAGTAGTCATGTTTGTGTGTTTGGAAGTTGTGGTTATTATTTGTTTTGGTTCTCTGTTTCGACATGTCTCTGTGCTGGGTATATATACATTTGTTCTGGATTGGTAAGATTCCATTTGTGTGAATCTTGTATTCCGTGACTTGGTATTGACTCAGCTTTGTGTGCTGTGACTTCTGTTTGACTCAGCTTTGTGATCTTGCAGGTGATTTCCAGATTTGTTCGGGCATCGCGTGTGATTTCTGTGGCTTGGAGGTTGTGCGCTTACAGAATTAGTATATCTGATATATATAGTAGGAATAGTGGAACTATAGAATAATTCAGTAGTCTAAGTTAATGAGAGAGTAATGTCTGATGAGTAGTAAGAGAGAGGTTTGACCTATATATGTAGTCTAGGTTCTCTTTTAATAAAATCTGCAGGACTCTGAGTCTATAAAATAAAAAAAAATAAAAAAAATTAAGTAAAAGATAGAGATATTTATATAGATCTGAAAGAAAGATCCAGAAAGATCTTAAAAATAAAGAAAAAAGCTAAGAAATAGATTCTCAGCAAAGATAATTAATAGAATTCTATAATATTTCAAAAGATTCTATAACTAGCTAAGATAAAATACTTAGTGTCAAGAGAAGATAAGAATGTTCTAGTAAAGTCTTAGTACTAAGAGAGAATTTCTAAGCATTCAAAAGATGCTAAAACATTGTAAAAAATATTTAAAAAAATATAAGAAAAGACTAGAGAAAAAGATATAAAAATAAACTATAACTCAGAAATATTAAGAAATTATTACAAGTAATGTATAAAATATATAACTTATATAATTTGAATAAACTGATTCTTCTGTTTGTTACTATAAAGATTATGAGCTCTGGGCAACTTAAGATAGTAAGCTTAGTTAGCAGCTATAATTTTTATTGAATATTTCTCTTTTTACTATAGATAATATATATATATTATAATTAAATTTGATTAAAATATAGAATAAAAGATAGTATATAATTTTTATAATAATTTTATCTAAATATCTCTTTATTAATTAATTATTAAATATATTTTATTTATATAGCTTGTATTTTTCTATATTTTTACTAAATATTTTTTATTAATTTTCTATTATAAAATTATTTGTCTAGATCAGGTTTGATTCTAGTTTTGGTTTGAGTTTCATATTAGATTATAGCTCAGATTTGATTGCAGTTTGAGTTCTTGATCAGGTTATAGTTTAAGATCAGGTTTCAGACATGTCTGAAGGCATACAAAACCGGACAATTTCCAAGTTGGGTTGTGGAGATAATTTTTTTTTTTTTTTTTTTTTCATTTCCATGCATACACTCTGTCCGCTTGCGAGTGCGTTCTCAACCTTGGTCAAACCGTAAATGCAGAACCAAATGAAATACAATAAATAACATTCTAAATTCTACAACCAACGGTAACATGAGACAGTTTGCGGGATACCTTGGAAACCCATTCGATGAGCACCGCAATCGCGCCAAGCTCCGGCCTAATGGCTCCTATTGTCATGGCGCTGGTGTTCTCATGTCATCAGCACCAGTAAAATAAGCCCTGGGAATTTAATCGTTTCTTCCTATGAGTCAATATGTGCTGGCATAGCACAACTCCGCCTCCACAACATGGATAAGATCACTTGTCTCACTAAGAAAGCATAAGCGGATGGCTTGAAATAGACTGGATTGACCATTACTAGACGGCACTGCCATATGTCCCCTAAATCCTAAGGCTCTAAGGACAGCTCCAACCAGCAAAGCCGGGTAAACTCGCGGACGCAATGTCTTGCTATACTACCATACCCCCCCCCCTCCCCTTAGTCGGGTATCCTTACGCGATTATGCGAATTCACAAATGCAACAAAGTATGTTTCTCTTCAGGAGAGAGCGATGTCAAAAGTGCACAGTTTCCATGAATTCATTAATGGACGGAGTAGCGTGTTTGGGGACTTTGACTGCGGCATTCAGCTCTATTGGGTCAACGTTGAGGTGACCAGAAAACTGACTGGCAAACACCAACGTGACCATTACGGCATTTCGTGGCGGCGGCCACGGCGATGACAGCCACCAGCACCTCGACTGTTTAGGCAGTTAGTGGCAACGGTACAGGGCAGGATGCGCGATTGATTAGTCAGCCTGCCTCTGGGGATGATCGCCCATGAGACTTATGCCCATTCATGTTTGCCACGAGAAACTCACACGTGGGGCCTGGCTACGGCCATGTTATATATTCAACCTCTGCAGCTTAGTAGGTCGACCCCAAGCCTACGTACATGATGTGCTCATCAGAGCGCTTACTTTCCGGTCACGACCTCCGTTATATTGGCGCATTGACCCATGGGATTCGCAAAACTCGAGATCAGATGCAGGCTGTACATGCACAAACCATCGTGATTCGTTGGGTTCACACTACAGCAATTTGCTCGCGACTAAGCGACATTTGTGTAACAACGGAGGCTTAGTCGGCTTGGGCAACCGGACCTTGGCAGGTTTAGCTTGCTGTAACCTGCACTAAAATAAAGGGGGAGGGGCAAGATAAAAAAAACCCCATCCGCCCCCGATACCCACGCATTTATAAATCATAACGGTATAGGCCAATACCATAACACTCTCAACGCCCACTCGAGACCAGGCCCACTATCTGCTTCTACATTGCCGACAACAGCTCAATCACAACAAGAGCAACGACAACACGAAATGGGAAGCTCGGCGAGCAAGATAATGGGCGTTATAATCGGTCCTCCTCCTTGCGAGAAGTGCCGTGGCGCGGGTACCATCAAAGAGAAGTGCCAGGTGTGCAACGGCACGGCGGGCACCTGGATGGCGTGCCAGAACTACCTTTGCATGGAGGATGGCAGGCACCTCGAGGGTGGGAAGTACGAGTGCCGTGCCTGCCGGGGGTCCGGCAAGACCTGGCTGAGGTGCGTGTTCTGCAACGAGCAGGGCGGCGATACCTTTACATGCACTAGTTGTGGAGGCGACGGAATGTAAGAGATTTACGCTTTTGGTTCGTTTGGAAGTGCGACTTTGAGAGTGCAAAATGGTGCGGAACTGTGCGCGCTCACCCTTTATCATATCGCCATTCTTTTGTATTTGCTATTACTGCCTTCTCTTCCCGATTGCACCTCAAGAGCACCTTCTAATTCCGCTCCACTTGAAAGACGTGGCTAAGCGAAATCTCCCACTGGAATGCAAAAAAAATGTTTCCGCCAAACATGGAAAATCTCCTATCCCAATCAGCATACCTAGGCACAATCATAGAGAGCAATAGCAATATCAGCATCCCTTCTTCTATATCGTCATTGCTAAGGACAATGAATAGGTTGCATATAACTATTTTGTAAATAGGGTAGAAGCTATTCATCTCCACTTTTCTACACCGAAATTCGAACATTATAAAAAAGATAGAGACGAGGCAAACGGTTCCAAATTTCAAGCCCTGCAATTTGTGACGCAATCAAAAGTCGTGACTTGGGTCAAATATTGTCAACGCTGTCTGGGCGTCTGGTATTCGACATGGAAACGAACGGCTATCCTTGCCCCTGTTGCGGCCACCCAACAAGGTCAGAAGAAGACTATGGTACCTTTGATATATGCCCTGTGTGTAATTGGGAGGACGATGCATTCCAGGTCGAGCAACCGACGGAATGGGGAGCAAATCGAGTTTCGTTGATAGAGGCAAGGAGGAATTTCAAAACATTCGGCACTATAGAGTCCAAGTTGTCCGAGGAAGCAGAGAGCTCGGCAAGCCAGCCCGATGTACAAGGTGTAACGCGTTCAAACAAAGCAGCTTTTGACCTCAACAATAACACCGTGTCCGACATCAACGAAGTTGGCGAAACAGAGACCGCTAGATCGGTCGAGGTCAGACCGGCCACACCAGCGAAAGAGCCAAAGTGAAACAACGAAGTCGAGGTGGATGTAGCGGCTTCTTGATTTGGTGGGATCGGGTGAATAGCTGCTTTTCAGAAACTGGGCTATTCTGTGATGCGCGCAAAACGATTTTTTTTAGTTTCCTATGGCACTTCGGATAATCTAACGGTGTGGCTGATATCAGAGGGGTTTCGTGGGTACAAAGAATTATCTCTCACGACCGGGACGTTTATAAGATGTGATTTGCGGATGTAGCATGTTTCGTAGAGTTGTCACCAGAGTGTACGTAGCCAAAGGACTCCGTCGTATTTTTACCGCGGACGCCCAATACAAGAAATCTTTTCGTAGTGGCTCTTGGACAGCAACCTCGATCAGCTGAACAGACTGCAGTTAGTATTATAATTAGTATACAGAAGCAATTTTTGAGAAAGATTTATGCTCAATAAATCTTTAAAATAGGATGAAATACAAGAAAAAAAACCTCTTTTAAGAGCCTCAAAGCTATAATCAAAAACAGCTTACTTATTATTATAATTTTAATGAGCTTATTAGTTTGTATATTATTTATATAATAGGGAGAAGAGGTTTAATATAAATATAAATATATTTAATATTATTAATATATTATTATTTATAATATTTATAATCAAATATTATATTTATATATAAATTGATAGATAAGACAGTTTGTTAGAGTAAAAATCAAAGTTTTTTTTTTTTATACAGATTAATTACAGAGAGATTGCATCTTATCAATCGTCTGCTTCATGCTGATTGGCCAACACAGTATGTAAAAGTTCGCGTTTCATCGTTTGAATGTATCCATACCTGAGTCAGCCACTGTGTTCAACAGTCCGGTACGTCCGTTTGAGCATCGGGGTATCGCGAGAAAACTTAGGCGAGCATGTACCTTGGTTCCTTGAACAAGATGAGCATTCTGCGCAGGCTTGCGGTGACGTTATTAGAGCTGTCGAAGGGGTTGTCAATTCGGTTGCTTCTTTCCCTGCGAACTGTCATCGAGTTCGGGGTTGCGTTGGTCATTCGAGATAATATCTGCAGCCACCAGGGGCGATGGGCAAGTACGAGCTCCGCCTGGCGTCATCGACATCATGGCTAGCGTGCGTAGGCGGTTCCCATACATGTACGATCATGGAAGAAGTGAGGATAAGTATATTATAAAATGTAAAAGTTGGGGCGTATCTGGGGATCCCAATGCAGAAAGAACGAAATAACCCAAACCCTTTGTGACTGCTGCATCAGCCTAATGTTTTCAACATTTGCCACAGATCTACATCGTCTCTTGAACAATGCCACGAAGAAGTCCATCAAGATCCCCTTCGCCCTATCGCTCTTCCGAACGTTCCAAGCGCCGCCGCTTAAGATCCCCTCCAAGCCATCACGACAAAGACGATAAACGTCGCTCATCACGTCGCGAATCTATCAGCGACGACGACCGTAAGCGCTCATCGCGACGGAGTAGAGACCGTGACAACTCGGACGATGGTAGGAGAGAGAAGAAGGATCGAGACAAACGGTAAATACTTGACCTTTGATTCGTGGCCTCATTCCAACCTTTTTTTACAAGGCTAATGCATTGGGCCTTTCGCCCTCAACCTGACAGTCCCGACCGCGACTCTAAACGTCGCGCCGACACCGACGACCGCTCGCACCGCAAAAAGGACAAAAAGGATAAGCGACACAAGCACGACAAAGAGCCCTCCTCTAGGGAGAACGACGAGGATTTGCCCGTTTCGGACTCGGGGCCGTCGCTATTGGCCCTCGGCTACTCCAACGTCGACAACCCCTTCAATGACGTCAACATCGAGTCAAAGTTCGTCTGGTCCAAGAAGCAGCACCGCGATAAGAAGCTCGGCCTGAGCCCCGCCGAGGTCAACCGTCGCGAGCGCGAGCGTCGGCTTGATACCCAGTCCGAGATTGAAAAGCTGGAGAAGCGCAGGGCAGAGCGCGAGATCGAGATGGCGCTGAGGGAAGAGGAACTGGCAAGAATGCAGAGGGAGTCGGAGGTGGCCATGATGGGGGATTGGCAAGCGAAGGAGGATGAGGTATGGATTATGGGCGTGGGTTTGCGGATATATGAAAAGAGACGCCGTGGGGTTGAAATTGTGACCGGCAAGAGGGGCGATATAACAATGGCACGCAGAATCAAACTTCAACAACGCGCTGAATTACATAAAGGCTTCTCATTTTGCACTCTTAATTTACCTTATAGTTCCATCTCGAACAAGCCAAACGCCGCGCAGAAATCCGCATTAAAGAGGGCCGCGCAAAGCCAATTGACATTTTGGCTATGAACATGAGGCTCGCGAACGAGGCGGAGATGCTTGAAGAGTCGGATGTGGAGCTTGAGATCGACCTGGATGAGCCCTATACCATCTTCGATGTAAGTGTGATCACGATTGTCCTGAGTTTTGAGCCGTCATTGTTCGGAATGAATTCCGATTTGGAAATGGGCGTGTACTCAACCCTAGCTTATTTCTCTATCATTAGAATTTGGTGTTGGAAGAAGTGGACGAGTTGCACAAGGATATTCAGATGTATCTCACCTTAGAGAAAAATGAGGAGAATCTAGAGTTTTGGAGAGTAGGTTTCCTAACTAATGCAACACGTTTTCCCATAGGTGTTAATGTATGTATCAGAACAAGCTCGTGTAACTTACAATAATGGCCCTCCAATCCGTCCAGGCTATGATTGTCGTCTCTGAAGACAAGCTCTCACAGATGCGCAGCGATGCGGCCCGCAACACCGCCGGCGCTGTCTCGGAGCCCATCAACGACAACATTGTGCGCCTCCTCTCCGGCAAGACATACGAGCAACTTAAGATCCTTGAGTCTAAGATCCGGCACAAGCTCTCCAACGAGTCCGGCGAACCGATCGACGTCGAGTACTGGGAACACCTACTCAAGGCGATGGTTGTGTATCAGGCGCGCGCGAAACTCGCCGACATGCACCAGACCATGCTGACCAAGCGCTTGGAGCAGCTGCGGAGGAAGCAGCGCGAGCAGGCCGCCAGGGTCCAGGGCGAGCTGGAGGCGTTGCTGGACATGCACGGCGGGGAGGTCGTCGGCAGGGGGGTCGAGGAGGGTGAGGGGTTACCCGTGGAGGAGGAGATGGGAGAAGAAGGCGAGGAAGAGGAGCCGGCGGAGCCAGTGGAGGAGGAGGAGGAGGAGACGGAGGTGTATGAGAGGGGAATGAGTCCCGAACCGGTGAGCAGGATAGCGAGAGAGGATCGTGAAATCACGGTGGTGGACGCTTTGGAGGATTTCAAGCAGTTGGTGCGTATCAAGCCGTTTTTGTCTGGAATCATTCGTCTACCTTACTGGCTTGTGATTGACTTTGGTAGCGCGCACACTCTTCGATATCTCTTGATTCTATTGTTACTGAAATGTTTTCAGATCGAGAAGCGTCGTCAAGTCTTGAACAACAAAATCATTCCGATCAAAAAGGCCCGGCCAGTCACAGAGCCCGTCGCAGAGGAGATGGACTCTGTCGCCGCAAGTGTTCTGTTCGAGAGGGAGGCGGCCAGGGGTCTGGACGAGGACGAGGCAGTATTCAATGTGGAGGCAGCCATTGCGAAACAGGTAGGCTATTGTTTGTTGGTGGAGGACCTCATCATGTCTTTAATGTAGCCTGCTAGAATTATTTCAATTTCATTCTGATCAAACATCTCTCGGTCATTCAGACATATATGTGGCAAGACAAGTACCGGCCCCGCAAACCGCGCTATTTCAATCGCGTGCACACTGGCTACGAATGGAATAAGTATAACCAGACTCACTATGACTCAGACAACCCGCCGCCCAAGGTTGTTCAGGGTTACAAGTTCAACATCTTTTATCCGGACCTACTGGACAAGAGCAAGGCACCCACGTACGTCATCGAACGGGAGCCGGACACGACCGAGACCGTGTTCATCAGGTTCAAGGCTGGGCCGCCGTATGAGGTAGGTTGGCAGGTTGTGGTGTGCATCAAAGAGGGTGTAATGGTTCGAGCGTGTTGTTTTTGGTACAAGTATCGATGTTTATACTACACTATCTCACTTGTAGGACATCGCTTTCCGCATTGTCAATCGCGAATGGGAGTACTCTCACAAGAAGGGTTTCCGAAGTAGTTTCGATCGTGGCGTTTTACAGCTTTACTTCCATTTCAAGCGACATTATTATCGCAAGTAATTGGAGCGGGTGTCATCACTTGTGGGGGGGATTTGGATGTGTGGAGAGGATGCAGTTGGATCGAGAGCGAAGGGAGGCAACACTAGGCGGTGGAAATAGACATGGATTTTCCTCTTTTTCGTTGGTTTTGGTATGAGTTGTGGTGCGTTTTATGTGCCAGACACAAAGTATCATGGCCTCTGAGATGAATCAACTTTATGAATCGGATTCAGAATTATTCTATTAATGCTCTTGCCATGGAGCATCATTAATCAAGGAATATTATTGTCAATGTTATACAATTCCATAGCACGAGTGATGGTGGCTTAGCAGAGGCAGCGTGACTGTGGTGCGCGAGATCGCGTTCAAACGCGTCTGAGCGAGACTTGGGAGACATAAAAGTGCCTTCTGTCCTGTATGTTGAATCCTCCTCGCTGAGCCAGAAGGCCGGTAATCTGAAGATATAAGAGCGAGGAATTTGGTGGCGCTCATAGGAAAGTGGTGCGGACCCATTATTGCTCGCGGAACCCGCCTTGTGGGGTTATCTTGCGGCCACATGTGACAGGAGTTCCGCGACTTGCTTCAATGAGGCTGACGCATCTCTTCTCAGAGATCTTGATACCGTCGGTGATCGTGCTTAGCAGAAGGGAAGTCTCTTTCTATTGGCACGAATCAAACCTGTCGTGTAGAGTCATCAACGCATGTGACTTACAAACTATTAAGTAGGAAGAAAACGTTCCGTGTTGACACTTTACATCAAAGAGACTTTGTCAGGCCCCTGCCTATGACAGACGGTTCTTGGCACATTGTAGAATGTGGTCAAAGTCACCGTGATGACAACAAGTACAAGGATGGCTGTTGCGTGGAAAGAAAACGGTTGGTAGGGGGTGGGGGGGGATGGCTTAGATTGTGGCTTGTGGAGCTGGCGTCCTTGGACGGGACATCTGACTGCTCTCAATTTTTTTCGATAATGTGAGTGGGCACGGAAGGCAATGTGATGACGTCACGCCGCAGCGAATTCGAGGACTGATGAGAGCCAGCGAGTAAACCGCCCGTCCGCAACCCGCCATCCTCCCACACTCTCAAAACACACCTGCACCACCCCACCCCACCCCCCGCCACTCCCCGCCGTCCCTCCTTGTTTTTTCATACTGTCTCCGCTCGAACGGGCCCTTTCATCTTGACGTAACCCACACAACCCCACAACCCCCCCTAAACACACCCACCCCCAAACTTTCCAACGTGTCGTACCGAAGCAGAGTTCGTAGCCAAAAAGCCTCTGCCTCCTCGCAAACCATGGAGTTGGAGTCTCATCCCACAGTCACCCATCCGGGCAGCTCATCTCTAGCCCACGACCTCCCCTCGCCCAAGCCCGATACCCACTCCACAAAGTCGCACGCTGACCGGGTTGACCGCCATGACCCCCCGACCAAACTAACTGAACCTGTCGTGACCTCTGCCGGCACATCCAGAGTCAAAAAGGAGGCGGCTTTGGCCAAGAAAAACGCAGACAAGGAAGATGACCGTGACGGCAACAAAAAGCCCAAACCCGTCGACTCCATGGAGCTGGAACACGATCCCAACAACGCCCGCCCCACTGTACGACACGACCCGGAGCCCAGCAAAGGCAAGCGGTCGCTCTCCCGCCAGGAGAAGCTGCGCGAACGCGAATCCGCGGCCGCAGCAGTCCTCGCCACCACCACAGCCGATCGTACAGCGACCAAGCCACCGACCTCCAAGCCCGAAGAACCGCCGGACGCGGAGCTGCCCAGCTCGCCCTTGGATCGGGTCGACGCGGGTGCGGACGTCGACGATACGGTCTTTGACGATGATGCCCTGAGCAACACTTCACCGCGCGAGGACGCCCCGCACGACCCGGAGGAGGACGAGCTCAAGAGCCACGCCCATTCCACCGCGTCATCTCTGTCTTCCGTCCCCGATGATTTCCCCCTGTCGCGCTCCGTATCACCGAGCCCCGCCATGCCGGAGCGTAAGAGGAAACGCGACGAGGATGCGATGGAAGCAGAGGACGCGTCGGGCGAGAATGAAGGAGGAGGGACGGAGGACGAGAACGATGGCGAGGAGGAAGAAGCGGTGGCGTCGCTGGAGGAGGAAGGTAAGAATGGAGGCGAGTTTGGAGGGAGGAATCGCTATGAGAATGAATGGAATATTGCTTCATTGCGCTATACTTGGAACAATAGTCGGCGAATACACGCTTGATCACTCCTGCCAATCGATCAACTTGCCAACGCCATTCTTCTTGACCACGGGCCCTTGCTCACCTCGATCAACAACGTATACTATGAGGTTGAAAGCTGCACCTTGCTGCACTGCCAATCGAATTGCTTTTTCTTGTGACTTCGCATTCACAATTTCGCCATACCTGCATTCAATTTCCAGGGAGCGTCGACGACGATGACGAATATCAAAGGAGGCATCGGGAAGCATTACAGGCATTGACGCAGATTGAAATCGAGTTCGCAAAGCTAAGAGATAAGTGAGTGTCATCATTTGTTTTTGTATGAGAAAAAAAAAAAAAAAAAAAGCTACCAAAATAGTCAAGCTCATTTGGTTACTGACCCATCTGAAACGCCGACAGAATGTATCACGAGAAACTTGCCGAGCTGGATCAAGAGGTTGTGATGATCAATAATGGTAAACACCAAACATTCTTACATATCCAATCGCTCTCATCGGAAATATTGCATGAGAAACTCGATTGGACAGGCCCCTTTTGTCATTTCCATTCGTACCTCCCGTCGAACGCGTATGCAGGCACCCACCCAGAACTAGCGGCATTCATGGCCGAGATCGAGGAGAAGAGGCGAAAACGGCTAGAAACAGCTGATGCGTGGAAGAGATACCAGCAATGGAGTTATCAACGGCAGTACGAGGGATTTGAATATCAGGCCAACGTGCATTTTGTAGTAAGTGTTACTATGGTTTCCTTGTTGATCTGCGCCTCCTCAAATTTACTGCGGTTTCCTTGTTGAAATATCAATTCACTTCCTTACCCGCGCCACACTGTTTCGTTTCCTTCTATCAGTCGGAAAAGAGCTCGTTACGCCGCGAGTTGATTAGCAACCTCAGCGCGAAACAGTGGAAGCTGGAAGAGGAGCACAACCTGCTCAATGAGATAATTCCATCACGTAGCGTATCCCGTGTCTCCAAACATGTCAAAAATTCTTGGTCAACCACACGTGACTTTACCGAATCCGGTCTGTTGTGTGACTTACACCTTTTGATGTCCCAAACATAGAGCAAAATAGCGCACCCCCCGATCGGCCTGCTATGCTCCGGCACAAAAAGGTTCAGAAGGTCGAGGCAGGCGAGCTCAAGAACATCCAGGAGACGGTTGGGTTCCCAGTGGCGCCGCACGTGCAGGGACTAGCCAAGAAGGATATGGACGAAGATTTCGAGTCGCTTGGGGTATGTGTCAATAACATAGAAGATAACGTGGCCGATGTTGTTCCGAAAATGCTTACTTGATTTATTCGCATTTCTACTGTCCGCTTTATATACCCCGCCATTTTCAATCGTTAGCTCGCCAGGGTCATGCGTACGTACGTCTAGCTTTTTCAACATTCTGCTGTTTTACACCTTGTATTCGTTGAGAATGTCTCATAATCTAACAATTGTACCTCATGTGATATCATTTTCAAACCCGAACATCCACAATCCAGCCCCACCACGAGTTCAAGCAAGGCATCACACATCTCGGACCGACAGGCAGGGTCATCATCCGGTGGGGGCGGACGGCATATACACGCAGGCCGGCGCGCTGCAGTATAATGGCCATTGGTTCAAGAAGGGCGATACGGTGATTGTGGTTGATGCGAGCGCGGGGAGGTTTACGGCGAAGATGGTGTTGGCAAATGAGTCGGAGGTGGGTTTGAGCGGTAGTTGGTAACGAGATTGAGCGTGGATGTTGTATTATTGTTACGCTGACGCTTTCCTGCACACTACGAAAATGTAGATCGTAATACAGCGCACCGACGGGTCCAAGACGAAGTTGCAGCTTAATCAATTCCGCGAGGGAAAATATCAGATCACGCCCAAATCATAGCATTGGCTTGGCGATTTTTCTCAGATCTCTCCGTGCATTCCCGTCTCCCTCATCGCCAAATCGTCAGTTTTCTTGGATGTATTGTAGTTTTGTGTATTGAGCTCCTTCTCCGTGTACAACTTCCCCGGATTCCCAATTGTCCATTTTTTCTGTCATTGTAAAGCCGTTCTTTAGATCTCACTTTTTCCACATTATCTTCCCACATTCTTGGATATTTGTTGCCATGGTCGTTACTATCTTTAAAACACTGTATAGAACTCCATAATTCTGATGGCTTTATGGGTTTCTGAGGAAGCTGGTTTTTTTTTTTTTTTTTTAAAAAAAAATTTTTTTTTTTTTTTTTTTTTTTTTTTTTTGTTTTTTTTTTTTTTTTTTTTTTTTTTGGTTTTTTTTTTTTTTTTTTTCCGTTTCCCATTTTTGTTTTTTTTTTATTTTTATTTTCTACCTCTACCCTTCGTCTTCACTTGGCCGGGAGCCGTTACTGTAAATTACTTGACGTTTTGTCGTCATTCATCCAAATTCCATGTGCATATCCTGATATGGAACGTTGTTTTAATGGTGATGTCTTCGCACTGACCCACGTGGCATGGCACATCACATGACTGCAATTTTGTGACTCAACACTTTTTGCCTGCCCCAACAACCCACAACTTCAAAATGACAACTCCCGCCGGACCAGCCGTCGATTTCGTTACAATCGGTCGGGCTGTAAGGCGTTCCCCGAGTCGCCACAGCTCCTCCAGCCTTCTTCTACGCAAAGACGATGACGAGCTAGCCCATGACCGGCGGCCAAAGAGTGGGAGTTTTGGCGCGGCGGGGATGCTGTGCATCTGCATCGTCGCCTTTGTGCTGCAGACGGAGCTAGCACAGTTCGTGCAAAAGGATATGGATTTTAGGAAACCTTATTTTTTATTGTGAGCGAATGTTTCCAATTTCGGCCTGGTTTTCGTTGCTATATAATTAGAATATATGGTCGTGACCGATGCAATTGCTTTTCCAGATACATTGGACACTCGTGCTATATCTTCATGATACCCCTACAATTCTTCTACGAATGGCTCTTGAACTCGCCCTCGGACCGGCTGATTGCTGGCACACCCCGCTCCACAACGACGGAACGCTACCTCACTTGCTTCGCCGCCTCCCTCATCGACCTCGTCTCGACCATCCAACCCTCATCCACTCACTACGGCCATACGCTCCTCAACGGTCCGGAGGAAGACCGGCCCCTCTCGACCACCCGCCTTCTCCGTCCACACCTCCGCTACCTTCTCCGTCTCGCTACTTCGCTCGCCATCCTAATCTGTATCCCCTCCTACCTCTGGTACGTCTCCATCAACCTGACCACCATGGCCAATCTCACCGCCATTTATAATACCGCTTGCTTCTTCGTCTACGCCTTCTCCGTCGCCCTCCTCGGAGAGCGCGTCCTCGCACCAAAGGTCGCTGCCGTCCTCCTTTGCATTGCCGGCGTATCCATCATCAGTTTCTGGCACCCCGAGAACGGCGACGTCATCGGAACCCTCTCCACTCTATCTTCTCCCACCGCCTCCTTTCTCGGCAGCGCTGTCGCCACCGTCGGCGCGGCAGGATACGGCTTCTACGAGGTCTTCTACAAGAAGTACGCATCTCCGCCCACAGCCTCCGTCCTCTTCGCAAACACCCTCACGGGCCTCATTGGCCTCTCCACCCTCCTCCTCCTCTGGCTTCCGCTCCCCCTATTCCACCTCACGGGGATCGAGCCCTTCTCCCTCCCGAACGTTCGCACCCTGGCCTACATCCTCCTTATTTCTATCATAGGCGTCTTCTTCAACGCCAGCATCATGTGCGTCATCGCAATGACCTCCCCCGTCTTCGCCGCCGTCGCAATAATGCTCACTATCCCCGCTGTTGCTGTCGCGGACGTGATTGTCACAGGGAAAGACGTGCCCGCCTCCACGGCCCTCGGGAGCGCACTGATCTTGGTAGGGTTCGTGCTGCTGTGCGTCGAGCTAAGGAATGAGGGAGAGGCGGCAGAGAAGGTCGGGGGGAACCAGGCGGAGTCGGAGATCGAGCCGTGAGGGTAGAGCTAGGCTAGGTGGAACAATAGATAGATATGGGCGCCTTTTTTTTTTTTTTTGCTAGAATGCAACGAATTCTCTGTAGTAGTTCTTATAAAACATTGGATAAACGAAACCATCATTCTGTTTTATTACACTACTTAAAATTTCGGTGGGTTTCTTTCATTTCTATAGATGTAGTAAATTTGTCTGTGACGTCACCACCAGGATTGTTAAAAAGAATTCGCGGTGTGCCAAGAGGTGGCAGAGTAGTGAAGCACTGAGCAAGACTGTACGTCGGACCTCCCCGACATCATAAATATTTTGGAGTGCACAAACCTGGAAGAAGCCCTAGTTTGTCCAGTGCTTAACTCACTGTTCTTTTTGAAATTTTTCAATCCAGATAGACTTTTTAATAAACTTCGCCTCATGTTTTGTCTTTAAATTCTAATTATAATCACAGGAACCTCCTTTTTCAAGTCAAATTCTCTTGTTGTAGAAACTCGATCAATATGTCCTCTTTAAAGGGCTTAATTAGCAAATGACTTCTATAGTTGGTTTTATTCACATTATCAAGAAGGATGGATGAGCACAAATGTTTGTTTGTTTGTCTGCGGCTCGTTCAAACTTCAGCTAATGTTTATTACCAATTTTTAGACATGAATATAGCTGCTCATCATGAAGCAAGCTGCTTGATGTCAAAAACCGATTTCGTTGGGCCCAATGGCAATGGTATCGTCAAGTTTAGTACAGCTTCGTATTTCGGTTCAGGAGGACAGATTGAACCCGAACCTGAATCTACCTTGTCTGTCTCAACTTGCCTAGTAAATTCAGTTATCTGGTTAGATTTGTTTTAGCTTACCTCGCCTGCCTCGCAGCACACAAACTTGACAAGTACCTCGCCTACCTCGTAGCACATCAACTTGCCAATTGCATACGGTCTCTGCGACGACAGATTGTGATCGTCCTCTCTAAAACACCTCTCCACTTTTTAAGAGTAAAGAAACTACATAAAGTTTACAACCTCAATTACAGGCTAAAAACCCTCAGGTTCAGCCATCTTCTGTCTTGTTTCAGACTCCTCAGTCAGAGAATGCACCCTAAAGGGCCTGCCTATGATAAATATTCATACGTACAAATCAAACCGTAAATCGTCCACAAGCCGCACCTATCTCCACAAAATAAATAAATAAATAAAATAAAATAACGGTCTACGCCTTTGCAAACTTGGCCTGAGTGAACACGCGGTCGATGCACATCTCTATCTTGCGGTTCGTTGTCTCGCGATACACATAGTCGGCTTCGAGGGTCGTAAACCCGGCACCCTCAAAGCGGGCACGGAGATCATTGACCGAAAAGAAGTAGCTCATCGTGCCTGTTGGGCGGTAGAGGGAGTGGTTTGAGGGGTGAGGGCTTGGGTGAAAACAAAGAAACGAGGACGAGTAGAGGAGAAGGGTCGCGACGAACCGTCCTGCCGCACGTAGAAGTTGTCTGCGATCCGGTTTTCGAAGTTGGCGGAACTGAACTTGAGCTGCGCCTCGTCGTAGAGGCCGTAGTCGCGGAAAAGGACCGTGCCGCCAGGTTTGAGGATCTGGGAGGAAGGATGCCGCGATTAGGATGATTGGGATGTCGGCATTGAAAACACAGGTGATAATCTAGCATATGTCTATATTGCCTGATGTCTGGTTTTACCTCATGAATATTCCGTATCGCCACCTCCATCTTCTCGGGCGGTATCGCAGAGAGCACGAAGATAGCAGATACCTGCAAGATCCCCAAAGGCAAACACACATATAATCTGAACATTCCATGGCCATAAAATTCTCTTAAAAATAACACAGAAAGCGAATAAGTGAGCCTACCAGATCCACCGAATCCGCCTCGATTATATCGGCCAACTTGTCGGCTGTGAGGTCACACACAAAAGCCTTGCATCGGGTCTCGTCGTACTGCGGGTTCGACTGCGTTGGGTGGAGTATAGCTGGTAATGATCAGGCCACTTGTATTGGAATAATTGATGGAGGAGGAGTCAATCACTGAGAGAAAAACATGGTTCGAACCTTGACGAAATCGATCGCCCGACTCGAGAAGTCGCAGGCGTACATAAAAAGATTGGGGTTGATTTGGAGGACGGGGAAGATGAAGTTACCGACGCCACAGCCGACCTCGAGAACGATCTGGATCGAGAAAGAGAGAAGAGATGTCGGTGATTATTCATGGATGAATATCCAGGCGGGGGGGGAGAGGACGGAAACGACGTACCTTCTTGCTATCCTTGGCTGTCAACTCCTCAAATTCGCGGTCGATCCAATGTCTATCCTGAGGAAACGATGAAATTTACCTCATGAGTGGGACAGGGGGAAGGCGAAGTCCATATCTCTTCGATTAGCTAACACACCTTGAAAAACTTTGTCGTATTCCTCCTGTAAAACATGTCCCAATTCTTTGCGGCCTCTTTCTTATACTTGTTGATCCAGAAGTCGGGCACAGGCTTCTCCTCCTTTGCGAGAATCTCCTTCGCACGCTCCACACGTTCTTCGTTCATCGTCGGTTGGAGAAAAATAGTCACCCATATTTATTTACTAATTACATATTGAAGTGGTACGAAAGGCAGTCCTTCGCCCCTTCGCCACTCATCTCAACCCCCATACCGCAAACATGGATTTCCTGTCAACACTCAAGGCCGAGGTCGACAAGAAGCGCAAGATCCTCGATACGGCGAAGAACACCGAGAACGGGCCCAAGGCAAAGAAGTACGTGAGCCGCGGAGAGCTGGAGAGGCTGAGGGAGAAACAATACCGCGAGGAGCATCAGGCACTGGAGAAGGAACGAGAGGTGCGTACGCTTGACGAGGGCGTGTTTGGCATCGTAGTAGAATTCAAGTGCAAAGCTGACTGGCTACTGAATTTGGCACATGTAATGATTAACAGGAGAAGCAAAAACAAAAGAGTCGGATGGTAAGTGATAACTACACAGGTTACGTCTTGTTGCTTTTGTAGCAACCACTCTGGCAATGAAACTCACTTCCATCTGCCTCTACCTCTGCAGAAAGAACTTGTCGAGCAAGAAAAGATCGAAAAATCCGCGTCCGACAGCGAAGGTCACAATACTGAAGTACCAATCATCTCTAATTCCGTCTCTCTCCTTCGTCGTGTTTCCACAAGCTCGATATAGCATGTATTCCTGCACGAAACTTTTCCCAACCTCCACCTTCCTCACTATCTCATCTCAGGACGACAACCCCGAGCTCTTCAATATTTCCCCAGACGAGATCATTCGTCGCCTCCGAGCCAAGGGTCACCCGATCCGGCTCTTCGGGGAAACGGACAAGCAACGTAAGATCCGGCTGCGCGCGCTGGAGCTGATGGAGGAACGGACTGACTCGTCAGGTCAGCGGAACGACTTCATGCGCACGCTCGAGGATCTCGAGTCCGGCCTTGACCTCGAGGCCCTCAAGAAGAAGGCTGGCGTCGACGACGACAAGAAGGTCAGGAAATCCAGGATAGGCCAGGAGTCTCTGCTTGCCACCCCGATCGAGCTCGATTTTCTCCAGTCTGACCCGGATAAACTGTACCCGTTGATATATGCGTTCTTGAAGGTGAGGACGATCGAGGCTGCAGTGGGAAATGGGAGGGTATGATTGGGGTAGGAGGGATGGCGGTGGGTTTTAGAAATTGTATGGGAGGGGAATTGTATGGGAAGCGAGCGATGTGAATATTTGAAAGTGTTATTAATATTATTGTTTTTCTCATCATTATTTGTTTATACCTGTACTTCATCCGTGCCCTCCAGCGCATCCTCCGAGAATGGGAGGAGAGCCTCGACGAACGTCCCGACGAGGTGAAGCGCAGCGTGCAAGGCAAACGCATCGCTGCCACCATGAAGCAGACAGCCGACTACCTCAAACCACTGTTCCGGCAACTGAAGAGCAGGGTATGTCACGCTCTTTTACATTCCTCGTAGTTACATTCGGGTTTTCGGGGGGAATTGGGGCAAAAGTATGTGCGCGGATAGAACGTACTTGCGAAGATGCACACAAGGGGGGGTGTTGAGGTCCCGATGGACAACGTTGCCGGTAATCTAACCTCCTCATGAATTTAGGACCTCGAGCCCGACATCCTGGCGCGCATCACCGAGATCACGCACAACATGCAGCAAAGGCTGTACCTAAAAGCGCAGGACGCCTACCTGCGGCTGTCCATCGGCAATTCGCCCTGGCCCATCGGCGTGACCATGGTGGGGTGAGTAATAAGCTGGTGTGGGGTTCTGGCTGCATTGTTGGTTCCTTTTCACGACTCGTTGAGATCGCGGTTCTGATGAATCTTGCCCACACCCGCAACCTCGCAGTATCCATGAACGTTCGGCTCGTGAGAAGATTTTCGCCGCCCAAGTCGCCCACGTGCTCAACGACGAGACGACGCGCAAGTGGATCCAGTCGCTCAAGCGGCTTATGTCCTTCTGCCAGGACAAATACCCGCCCGACACGTTGGCGCAGCGGATCGGGTGAGCGAACAGTGGTGTGGCGGGATGTACGATGGGCAGAGGCGGAGACGAGAGTCGTGTTCGCGAGGTGGTAGAATGGATGAGTGCGGTTGAATTCCTAGCGGGTAGTCGAACATTGAATTTGTAAATTAGATCTTGTATATTTTTTGGATGTATGGAAGCGAGTTTTTTTTTTTTTTTTTTTTTTTT
>RBNI01001652.1:0-21460 GCA_003990745.1 Jimgerdemannia flammicorona | reverse complement strand
CACGGCGCTAGCACAGTGCCCCGCTCTGCGGGGCACGGTGCATGCGACCGTGGCTTGGCGCACAAAGTGCGCCAAGCCACGGCGCTAGGAGTGGGGGGTTTACCACCCACTCCATGCGACCGTGCCCAGGCGCACAAAGTGCGCCAAGCCACGGCGCTAGTCGCTGGCCGGCTATGCCGGCCAGCGGAATGCGCCCGTGCCCTGGCGCACAAAGTGCGCCAAGCCACGGCGCTAGTCGCTGGCCGGCTATGCCGGCCAGCTACATGCGCCCGTGCCCTGGCGCACAAAGTGCGCCAAGGCACGGCGCTAGTCCCAAGGGGGGGACTCACCCCCGACGGGACAAGCCCCTCGGGGGCTAGTCGCTGGCCGCAAAAAAAAAACCGCTGAAAATACCTCTCTTCTCGCTGAAAATGAGGTACTTCGAGATGATCTTTCAACTATTCGAGCAGAACATTCAGCTATTCGAGCAGAATTTTCAACTATTCAAGCTGAAAAGGATGAACTTCGAGAAGAAGTACGTTCACTTAATACTACTGTTTCAACTATTCAAGCTGAAAATGATGAACTTCGAGAAGAAGTACGTTCACTTAATACTACTGTTTCTACGCTAAACACTAACCTAACTGATCTAAACACTAACCTAACTGATCTAATTAATAAATTATTAGGTGGTGGAGGTGGTCCGCCAAGTGGTGGATCGTCTTCAGCTTCTTAGTCTAGAGGTTTAACGTGTGTATCTAACTAATATTAAACCTCTTGAACTACTTGAGTATTCTCATACCAAATCCTAAAATAATTTGATATAATTCTCTAAAAGATGATATAACATATAAACATTAATTACGGAGTACTACACAAGTTACGACCCGTCGATGCAGATTCGACTTTTAATTTCGTAATTATTGTATGATTGATGTTATTGACTCGATAGACTGTTACAATAATATTTAATAGTAAGTGTATGAAATACGTCCTTAATAGCAGGATTATATGCTAAATTGGGTCTCATGGCCCCGGGGTGGCCGGCGGACTTGGTCGCCCTCCGGCAGTTTTTCCCCCCTCCGCTCCTGGGTAAGCTTACCCAGGAGCCGATGGGGAGAAAAACCCCCGGGGATGATGTAACAACCCATTACTTATTTGAAGTATCTATGTAGAGAGATTTAGCTTAAATGGTAAAGCTCCTGACTTTTAATCAGGTTTGAATACTACTATTTGTAGTAGTGGTATCCAGTAACCAGGTTCGATTCCTGGAGTCTCTAATAAATAAACATTTTGATTGAGTATAGGCTTTTTGAATTATAAATATTAGTATAGGTGGTGATTTGGCTGGAAATAATGCATTATACGCTGAACTGGGGTCATAACAGCTTCCGTTGAAACACGGTCAAAATCGCTTTTGAGGCATGAATATCTGATTCGGTAAAATGGACTGGAATATGCCGGGAAATGGGCAATATACATAAATATGGAACAGCTCTCATTTTACACTCTATATAAGAGGTTTCATCCTCTTTTAACCAACTATTTATAGGCCTAAATGTCTTAGAGCTTATTATCCTTATTTCCTATTTTATTGGTTCTTCAAAGGGATATAACATTCACCTGATCACATTGCTAGTATAACTGGTGCTGGGAGTCCTCAGGCTAGAGCAATTTATGTTTATGATTTGGGTTATCTTTTAATTAATAAGTTTGATACTGTTGCTCAAGCTGCAAAATGGCTTGGAGTAACAGCGCCGTTCGTTTCTAGAATGGCTAAGATTAATGGGGTTGTTATACGGTAAGTCTAAAAGAATATTATATATTATTTTTGAAAAATATTTTATATTTTTAGATTGTGCCCCCCGGGAGACAAGGGGACAACGGTCCCGCCTCCCGGGGTAGTTATAAACCTATGGTAAATAGTAAACGGTCACAACCGACTCGTGGACACTGGAATGGGATGCTGCCCCTTGCGTTAGATTTTAGGTTTTTGGATTTCAATATAAGTAAAGGACAATAACAAAAAGGATAAATATTTAACTTCTTATGGTTAGATGGCTGTTCTCTACTAATGCGAAGGATGGAAGGCAGTCCCGGCACTAAGTAATTAGTACTGTTTAACTAAGCTATATGCTGGAAAATTCTTAAGTTTTATCGACCTGTAAGGTAAAATGATATAAATTGGATGATCAGCAGGTAAAAAAAGAGAACCTCAGAGACTTCAAGCTAGCATCCTATTAGGATGATGATAAAGTCCAAGGGTATAAACCCTTGATCGGTACTTTATATATCATCTTCTCTATCTTTGCGGGGATGGTTGGTACTGCCTTCTCTATGCTAATCCGACTGGAATTGGCAGCTCCTGGGGTACAGTACTTACAAGGAGATCATCAATTATATAACGTGATCGTAACAGCCCACGCTTTCATTATGATTTTCTTCCTGGTTATGCCAGGCTTATTATCTGGTTATGGTGTACTTAGTAATGTTTTAGGCCATGCTTTGCGTACTTTACGTTCTTCAGGAAATAATAGTTCTTCTGAAAACAATGGAACTACTAGGACCAAAGAGCCCTCATCCAGCGGGCCCGAGCCTGCCAAGGGTGGTACTGCCCCAGTACATACAACACACCTCTTTAAGGATCCTCTTAATTCAAGAGACCAAATTAGAGATATTACTAAAGATCAAGTTGGTGTATATGTTTGGACTAATTGTAGGAATGGGAAACAGTACGTGGGATCAAGCGTGCATTTAATTAATCGTATTGCTTCCTATTTCTATCCCTCTATTGTAAGCTCTGGAACACGGTACATTTTACGGGCTCTTTTTAAGTGGGGAATGGTAAATTTTTCATTAACTATTCATATTCTTCCAGCAGGTAGTCCCCTGACTACTGTTCTACAGCTTGAACAGTACTATATTGATCTATTAAACCCTGCATACAATATTCTACGAGTGGCTGGGTCGTCAGTTGGTAATCCGTTCTCAGAAGAAAATAAACAAAAATTGAGAGAGGAGCGAGGTTCTAGAGTGTTTATTTATAATGCTACCGGAACTCAATTACTCTTTACGTTTCTTTCACGAACTCATTTATGTTCGGTGCTACATATTGATATCACTACTTTAAAGGCCTTCCTTAATACTGGGGAAGTTTATATTAATAATTTCCTCTTTTTTGATGATCTAATTGAAGGTGTTAATAATTCTAATACCCTAAGTCTAGATGAGTTTGTTGCATATTTTTCTTCTAAATATGCCGCATTTAAGGACCAACAGGGTGGATTTAGCCCACGGGCTCGATCTATTTTAGCCACTCATATTTCAGTTCCTTCTTTATCATTTTCTAAATCTTCTATGCAGGCAATGGGTAGACATTTTAATGTAGACCATAGCACGATTAGAAGGTTAGTAAAATCCGGCAAAGTATTTAGAGGTTGTTGGAAATTTTCGGTTAAGTAAATTTTCCATCCCACTGCAAAGCAAGCTGTATTTACATAACTAAGTTACTATTTACTGGACGTACTCTAGTCGGTTCTTTCAATTTCTATAGTACAGAATTTCACTATATGCTGGAACGTCATAAATATTTTATTGACTAGTTCAACAAGGGGCTTTGCCCCATACCTCCCCCCCGTAGTAATACTAATAAAATTTTGATAATCAGCAGGTAACTATTTAATATATCTAAAGCACCCCAGATACTACTTGTGAAACAGAGATTATATTCTGAAGATATAGTACCCCAATATTTAAGTGCCTTTGAAACCTTCCGGGGCTTCAAGGCCAAGTTTGCTGGGTAGACTAAGAAAATATCCAATGCTCGATTTTTTATCAGACATTGTTTGTTTATTGTGCAGCACATGAGACATTCTAATGTTCCTTCTGAATCTAGTATGTATGTGGCAATCAATTTTGTATGGACCTGCAGGGAAAACGGTCCAAAGTGGATATTCTAAGGGATCGACAGGGAAACCGGTCCAAAGTGCCACAGGAAAAGCCCCTCAAAACGAACGGGGTTATTCAACAAGCAGCGAAAATAGTACAAAGACAGTGCCTCAATACGAGACTCATTCTTTTGAGAATCCTGCTTTATGTAGAAAACTTCTAAATATTGTTATGAAAGGTCGAGTAGGTGTATATATTTGAACAAAGACACTTAATGGTAAACAGTACGTAGGTTCGTCTTCTAATTTAATCAATAGAGTCTCTTCATATTTCTATCCTTCTGTAGTTGGTGCTGGAACTCGATATATTTACAGAGCTTTGGTGAAATATGGTATGCTTAATTTTACTTTGACTCTTCATTTACTTCCAGTTGGAACTACTGATCTAGCATCCATTTTAGCCGCCTGTTCACCGGCCCCCCAAAGGGGGGAGGGTGGCCAGCGTTTTTTTTTTGCAAGACGGCGCTCGTCGCTTGCCGCAAAAAAAAAAAGAGCGCCGTGGCACCCCCCCGGTGGTTAGAACTACATTTTATTGATACCTTAAATCCAGCCTACAACATCCTTTTAGTTGCGGGATCCAGTATTGGAAAGCGTCTTTCGGCCCCGGGCCGCGAGCGTCTAGCGACGTGTGCCCGGGGTTTTTTTTTTGCTGGATTTTTTGGCCAGCGACTAACGCCGTGGCCAAAAAAACGGCAAACTACGTCTGCCAGCAAAAAAAAAAGAGGCTACCAAACAGCAGTTGCGTGAGGAAAGAGGAACAAATGTTCATTTTTATACCTTTGATGGCGGTCGACTTCTTTATACTTTTTTAAGTAAAACTCAACTACAACAAGTTTTACATATTCATCATACTACTTTAAATATTTTTTTAGATTCGAACCAAGTGTATCTTAATGCCTTTATTTTAAGAACAACCTTAATTGAAGGAGTTTTAAAAGAGGCCCGGTTCTTTAAGTCTTAGGGAGTTTCTTGCTTTATTTTCCTCGGGGGTTAGTCTCCCCATCGGCTCCTGGGTAAGCTTACCCAGGAGCGGAGGGGGGAAAAACGACCGGAGGGCGACCAAGTCCGCCGGTCCCCCCGAGGACCGTGATGCACATGATAAGGCTAAGGCTATTATGAATGCTACTAAGCGTCATCCTAATTCTCAAGCAGTAACAGCAGTCCACCTTACGGACCCTACTCAGTCTTTTAGTAGCCATTCCCTTAGAAAAATGGGTGAACACTTTGGTGTTGATAAATTAACCATTTCTGCTTACGTTGCTTCAGGTGCAGTGTTCAGAGGAAATTGGAAGTTTTTATTTAGTTAAAGTTTTTGATCGAAAATATATATATATATATATTTTTAATTTTTATATTATATATAATATAAAAATCGATTGGCCACCGGCGGGCCCGGCCACGGCGCTAGTCGCTGGCTTTTATTAAAGCCAGCGGAATGCGACCGTGTCCGGGCTTTTGTTAAAGCCCGGCCACGGCGCTAGTCGCTGGCCCGGGCCCGGCAGTACTCAAATTTTTGATCTCTATTGTTATTTAGCTCTAGTAGCTGGCAAGTGGTAACTATTCCAACCTGCGGTAAATTAGGTTATCATTAGGAATAGTGAGGGCGGGTTTGGGGTTTGTGAGCTACATAGATATGCTGAACGGATCTGTGCTGTACTATAAATTTTTCATCCGCCCTAATATCTAATGCGGTTAAACGGATTAAGTATTATAATTTCACTATATGCTGGAAAATCTTCAAATTTTATTGACTAATCCCGCGGGGCCCACGGGAGGGACGGCGCTAGACGCTTGCCCCCCGTGGGTTAGTAAAACTAATAAAATTAGACAATCAGCAGGTAATTATTTAAGATACCCCAGAAACTACTTGTGAAACAGATATTATAAACTGAAGATATAGTTCCCAATATTATTTGTGCACGATAGAGTGCACGGGGACCCCCCGGCCATAGGTCACGGGGGGTCCCAACATTTTTTGCGGCATGCGACTAGCCCCCGAGGGGCTTGTCCCGTCGGGGGTGAGTCCCCCCCTTGGGACTAGCGCTGTGGCGCTGCGCCTCTGGCGCAGCGACACGGGCGCATGTCGTGTGCTATGGCACACGACTAGCGCTGTGGCGCTGCGCCTCTGGCGCAGCGACACGGGCGCATGTCGCATGCCTGGCTCCGCCAGGCAAGCGACTAGCGCCGTCTTGCAAAAAAAAAACGAAGCACTAATTGGTGGATTTGGTAATTGATTCGTTCCTTTAATGATTGGAGCTCCTTTTTCTTTTCAGGGGCTATTTAAATTTGTATTTTGTTTTTTTGTTTTTCTGCGGGCACATGTCCGCCCTTAGAAAAAAAAAAAAACCGGCCGGGCTAGCCTAGCGCCCATGTTTTCTAAAAGAAAACGTGGCGGTTGGCAAGTGACCCCCGGGGGGACCGGCGGACTTGGTCGCCCTCCGGTCGTTTTTCCCCCCTCCGCTCCTGGGTAAGCTTACCCAGGAGCCGATGGGGAGAAAAACCCCCGGGGGGTTTTTAACAAACTAGCCTAGCTGAGCTTTTTCAAAGCTCAGCTTGGTGAACACAGCAAAGCTGTGTAAGCCTAGCGCCTTCCGGCCGGGGACCTTTTTTATCTTATACTTATTTATTTTCATGCTAACTGGATGCTGGGACGACCCAAATTTTGTAAGTACTTTATGCCCCCCGGGAGACAAGGGGACAACGGTCCCGCCTCCCGGGGTAGTTACAATCTTTCAAAAGTGTCAATCAGCAGATACTTCTATTAATTCGGAGATTCTTAGAGACTATATGTTAGCTATTGCAATGACCTGTTTTTCTTTGAGCTTAGCTCATCAAATTCGAGTAGGTGGTCAATTAGGTGCATATCTCGCAGGATTGATCGAATCTGACGGACATATTTACCTACCCTCAAAACCAGGTAGTACTCCTAGAATCGAAATTACTTTTCAGGCCCCCGTGGGTTGCCCCCCCCCCCCTAAGGGGGGGGGGGCTAGTCACTCGGGGGCCCCCGGGGGTTTAAACAATTTACAATTAGCCATCAAATTACTAGATGCTATTGGAGAAACTTTTGGTAATATTCGACTAATCAAAAATCAAAATGTTTGTAGATTAGTAATTAATAATGTCGAAGGCCTACTGCGAGTCGTTTCCCTAGTAAATGGTCTGTTCCGCACTCCTAAAATTGCTTCTTTACATGCGGGCCCGGGCCAGCGACTAGCGCCGTGGCCGGGCCCCCTTAATAAGGCAACTGGTAGCGCTATTGATACTTTACCAGTTGATAGCTGCAAAGCTTTGCTTTGCTGCAACACCTCCTACGGAGGAGTGGCTCTCTTTTAAGTGATAATGCCTGATTATCCGGATTTTCAGAAGGTGACTCAAATTTTTATATTAGAACCACCGATCGGAAATTTAATACCGTTACTGGTAAATGGAGTAAAGCACGGACTGCTTGTCGATTTACTATTGAGCAACGACAAATGGAGCCAAAATTTGGAGGTTTAACAGGGCCTTTTATGCTCATGATCGCTAATCTATTTGGAGTACCCCTTTCAACAAGTACTCATAATACTCCGCCAAGAACATATTGGTACATTAATGTTTCTGCGAATTCTGGAATTCAAGCGGTAATCGCATCTAAAATTATTTTTAATAATTTTCAAAAAATATTTTATATTTTTCGTTTTCAGTCTACCCTTTAATGGGGGTGAAACACTTAGATTACTTGAATTTTAAAGCGGCGTTTGATCTTATTGATCAAGGTTTACATTTAACCCCAGAAGGGCAATCGACCATTCGAGACCTGAAGGGTTCTATGAATAAAGCTCGAACTACATTTACGGCCCCCCGGCGGAAGGCGCTAGGCTGGCCCGCCCGGGGGATCATTTATCTAATTTCTATACTTAATGAACTTTGGCCTAAGCTTTTGATTCTATACCCATACAGGAGCATTTGCAGGTTTGTAGACCACTTCAAGGTATATGCCGTATACAGAGCGAATTCATCTACGGTACAAGACAGTCCCGCGATTCATTCACCTGGAACCTAGTATCTAGTTTCGGTTCTATTTCTTCCACGCTCCGCGTCGCCATTTTGGGCCGGCATTCGTCACGGCCCAAAATGGGATTATTTAATATATACATAAACACTAAGAACCCAAAGGGTTTTCCCCCCGGGTAGGCGAAGCCAACCCATTTCTGTATTTACCGTTGTGTAGGTTTATTGCAGAACAAAATGGGGTAGGAATAAAATGTCTTCAGATATCGCAATTTGCATCCTATCGCCTCCTTGAGAGTAGGTTCCCTTTTTTTTTTTTGGCTGGAGGCAAACTACGTCTGCCAGCCAAAAAAAAAAACAGAGGTGCAATCTATTTTATAGCAATAAAGATATAGTCCAAAAGCGAATAGCTAAGATTTAGGTTAAGTAACGCCCTTTAGCGCTTGCTTCCTCTAGAACTAATCGAAAATATATATATATATATATTTTTAATTTTTATATTATATATAATATAAAAATCGAAACCCGGGCCTCGGCCATGGTTGTTCGCTTAATAGCCTGATATGGCATTCCCTCGACTTAATAACATCAGTTTCTGGTTACTACCTCCTTCTTTAATTTTACTAGTAGCTAGCTCTTTTGTAGAGCAAGGTTATTTTTTAGCCCTTAAAGCATAATTATACTTTTTGAATATTACTAAATACTGGGAAAACTAACATTAGCATAATACTTTCTGAGTCATAATTCTGCTAAATACCGATCGGGTATAAGTGATATCAGTAGGAAACCTTATAGGGATCCTCAGAGACTACATGTAATATTTTCCCTTAGTTGAATCTATCGGAATAAAGAAAGAGTCCAAATATTTAATATTATATTTAATACAAGTATGCTATCTCACTACCTATTTTACCATTAAGGGATTTAATGGGTCTTACGACTCTGCTAGTTTCTAGTTTCGGTTCATTGTTTTCTATTTTTTTTTCTACCACTATTTCTTTACCGGATAGTGATGGGGGCCCCCTTGGATCGAGTTGTTTAGCCAAAACGCGGCCCCCCGGGCACACGGCGCTAGGAGTGGGGGGTTTACCACCCACTCCATGCGACCGTGTTTTTGTCTTTAGACAAAAACACGGCGCTAGTCGCTTGCTGCCCGGGGAACTTATTAAAGATGCTGTAACTGGTTGTTTATTAGGTGACGGCTCTTTAAGCTTTAGCAATGATCGGAGTGCTAATGCTCGATTTTGTTTTGCTCAATCAATTACACATAGTGATTCTCTTTTTTATGTTTACCTTATCGGTCCCGGGGTGGCCGGCGGACTTGGTCGCCCTCCGGCTGTTTTTCCCCCCTCCGCTCCTGGGTAAGCTTACCCAGGAGCCGATGGGGAGACTAACCCCCGGGAAATCAACCTTACCTTATCGGCCCCTAGATTACAAAAAATCTGAGATAAAAGATATGGTAAATATTACTATTCACTTAAATTCCAAACTATGGCTTTACGGTTGCCCCCCCCCCTTTAGGGGGGGGGGCTAACCGGCGGACTTGGTCGCCCTCCGGTCGTTTTTCCCCCCTCCGCTCCTGGGTAAGCTTACCCAGGAGCCGATGGGGAGACAAACCCCCGGGGGATTTTTACAGAGCTCCATTTATTATTCTATCTCAACGGCTTAAAGATTGTACCTACCCCCCTAGGGCCAGCCGTGGCGCCGTGACTGGGGTACAATAATCTTTGTGAACCAAATTCGGCACGGTCGCATGGTTGGTTTGTGGCCCCCGGAGGACTCCCCTCGGAGTGTTCCGAGGGGGCCCCCCAGGGGTTTAGAACAAACCAGCCTAGCGCCGTGTCTGCCTATAAATATGCTGCACGGTCGCATGGTTGGTTTGTGGTAGCTCCCCCGTCCGCCCCCCTGTATACATAAATATGGAACAGGGGGGTCAAAAGGGGGGGGGATAAACCGGCGGACTTGGTCGCCGGTTCGCTCCTCCGGTTAGCCCCCCCCCCTAAAGGGGGGGGGGCAAGTAAAAAACAAACCAGCCGCGCCTTCCGCCGGGGGCCGATTATCGAATCAATTTTAACCCATTGCGTTCTGGCCTTTTGGGCCATGGATGACGGGTATAAGGAGCCGGCGAAAGCTTCGACATAGTCGAAGCTTTCACCGAATCAGGTTTTATTTTATGTACAGATAACTATACTAAAGCGGAGGTCGAATTACTAATTAGTGCCGGCCCCCCTGGTGGGACGGCGCTAGTCGCTTGCTTTTATTAAAGCAAGCTACATGCGACCGTGTTTTTTCTTTTAGAAAAACCACGGCGCTAGGAGTGGGGGGTTTACCACCCACTCCATGCGACCGTGCCTAACGGCACGGCGCTAGTCGCTTGCCCCAGGGGGTTGTATAACAAATTCGGGCTTGTTTGCAATCTACGACAGAAAGCAAATAAGGAACAATATCGAATGCCCCCCGGGAGACAAGGGGACAACGGTCCCGCCTCCCGGGGTTATATTACAACTGGTTCAATGGATAATTTTCGATCGAGAGTTTCTCCTTATTTCCACCCTTCAACCCTCGGGGTCTCGGCCGGAAGGCGCTAGGCTTGCCCGGCCGAGATGATGTACAAGCTAAAATAGCTTCTCCCCGAACGGGGGCTACTTGAATGGGAGCGGGTTTCTCTTCCCTTCGGCTTGGCTTGCTTGTAACACCTGCTGGTACATCGACATTAGGTAGTAAAATTCAGAAGCCGCGAACGCCCTACCAGGGGTGCGGGGCCATCCTCTCTATGGGGAAAGCCCAGGAGAGAGAAGAAAGAAGGTTTACGACGACTTTTTTGTTAATATAAGTAAGGAAACCAAATTTTGATTATTTCCCTTTGGTTGGGCAACGCCCTACCCAAATGGAGCGTTTCGATTATTGGCGCTCTAGGGTTCCGTCATTATTGTATAGTACTAAAGGTTGAAAACCCGATAGTGCTCGTTCTCTCACTCACCTCCTTGATCATAGATTACTGTACCTCCAGATATCTTAGAGAAGGCGCCGTAAGGCAATTGAGAACTGGGGTTTCGTCCCCGGGCACACGGCGCTAGACGCTTGCTGCCCGGGGGAATGATAAAAACTAAGAGGTTTGAGGCACCTCCATACCATTATTATGTTTAACACTGCTTTAGTTCTTTCTGTACCGATTCTACCTTCGAATGTTGGTAAGCCGCGGTTTAGTCCACTAGTCGCAAGTACGATCTTCTTTACTCCCTTCATTTTGGGCGTAGTAGTAGGGTTAATCCTTTCGGATGGGTGCTTACATATTGCAAAAGGGGGCAAACATGCATACCTAAAAGTTGTTCAGTCTACTAAACATTTTCCATATCTTTGGTCCCCGGGGGCTGTCCTCCGGAAGGCGCTAGGCTAGCCCGGAGGACAGTTGTATTTAATTTATTATCACACTACTGTAAAAGTCTACCCGGTTTAACATCTAGTGTTCGAAATGGAGTTCGGTCTTTTGCATTACAATTTCGTACTAGATGTTTACCTTGCTTTACAGCCCTACATTCTTTATTTTACGTTAATGGAGTTAAGGTTATTCCAGCGATTATCTGGGAATTAGTTTCTCCAATTGCTTTGGCCCACTGGATTATGGGTGATGGCCAAGCGCATCATTGTGGTTTAATTCTTTGCACGCATTCTTATACAGTTCCGCAGGTGGTTCTTTTAATGAATGTTCTTATGGTTAAATATTCTATTGAGTGTACCCTTCGAATGGATCATGGTAAATATCCAACCATTTATATCAAATCGGGTTCAATGCCCCTACTTCGGTCAATTGTTGTGGAGCATATGGACCCAAGTATGCTATATAAACTAGGATTATAGTAGACAGTCCTTAAAAGCAGGCTTATATGCTTGGGGTCACGGCCCCGGGCCGCGAGCGTCTAGCGACGTGTGCCCGGGGTTTTTTTTTGCTGGATTTTTTGGCCAGCGACTAACGCCGTGGCCAAAAAAACGGCAAACTACGTCTGCCAGCAAAAAAAAAGACAGTGTCAAACAGTCCCCACACCCTCCACCCCTTATTAGTAAATTAGCTATAGATATTTACAATTGTAATAGTTTTACAAAAATACTTGTTAGCAAAATAATATTATGTATTTGGCCGGAACGGGATGGACAGTATATCCTCCTCTATCAGGGATTGCATCACATTCAGGTGGATCAGTAGATTTAGCAATTTTCAGTCTTCACTTAGCAGGGATTTCATCAATGTTAGGTTTTAGCAGCCTAGCAAACAAAATTGGCTGTATGCTGGAAAATCCTTAGAGCTTTATCATAGAGTATCTCTAATAATTGGTAAATATTGGACAATCAGCAGGTTATTGTTAACAAAACCTCAGAGACTACACGCCTAGTACTTACTAAATAAAAATTGTAAGTAAAGATAGAGTCCAGTCGGATAAAATCTTCTCTCCGCAGGGCTGGTAAGTAACCGTGACCTGAGGGGGTGTTTATATAGTCTCTCTGGCAATTTATTTTATTGGTACACGGCCCCCGGGGGGACCGGCGGACTTGGTCGCCCTCCGGTTTGCCCCCCCCCTAAAGGGGGGGGGGCTAGCCACTCGGCTTCGCCGAGTTGCAGTAAAACTACGTTTAACAGCCACTCGGCTGTTAAACAGCCGAGTAGCAGTAAAACTACGTTTAACAGCTATAAAAAGAGTACATACGCAGAGCAACTATCCCTAAAGTGGGTTATTGGTTATTTTGTATTACTGCTAGGGATTGTAATCCTTTTACTTAGCCTTTTATCTGTTGCTGTGGCAACCGATTGGGCTGGTTTAGAGGATTATTCCCATACTTGTGGGGCATATAAGATTCCTGCTATTAGAGAGCACGTTGTATATTAAAGGGGTGATTTGCTTCCCCCGGAGGGGGATCCGGGACCCAGGCCCGGAAGGACTTGTTCTAAGTGATGGTGTGAGGGCTCCATTCAAGTACTATGATAAGGGAATAGAAATATTTTCTTGGATATAAGTAACAGAAATATTTTGCTTTTGATCGGCGGAGCCCACAATAACTTTTACCGCCATTATAATTCACTACGGTATATTCCTATCAGTTAATAGTGTGTTTGGCGGGTACAGTGTATGCCACTATGATGGAAGGGGTGGTTCCCTATTTAAGAAGTAACATCATAGCTATTACATATGTTATCTGCTTTATTCGAGACTTTCTTACAGTCTCTAGAATCCATTGTGATACGCATGGACTGGGGTACTAATTTGACATCCAGTGTTGGTTTACCCGGATTCGGTCCACCCCCGGGCGGACCGGCGGACTTGGTCGCCCTCCGGTCCCCTCCCGGGGGTGTAGCCTCAATGATTAGTTTACGGGGCTCCCGCCCCGCGCTCCGCGCCCTTACCTTTGGTAACCCCCCACCCCAAAGGGGGGGGGGCCTTATCTTAAAATATATATATATATTTTTCAATTTTTATATTATATATAAAAATCGTTATGGTATTCTAATTGGGTTAATCCTATCAGATGGGTTGTTACGGGTGCCCTCGGCAGCACAAAAGGGTCAAAAATGCGCTATTAGAGTTCAAACAAAGCACTAAGAATAGTGCATATCTTTGGTTTGTATTTAATCTATTATCCCATTACTGTAAAAGTTTACCTCTCTTCTATTAGATCGGGAGTTCGATCTTGTGTACAATTTCATACTTCCCCTGGCGGGGATGGCCAGCGGCCCGCTAGGGGGAGGCCGACAGGCCTAGAGCTTTACCTTGCTTTACTGAAATTTGTCATTTGTTTTACGTTAATGGTGTTAACATTGTACCTGAGCCCCCCCCTCAGGGGAGGGGGGTAGGATAGGGCTTTGCCCAACCCCCTCCCCCGGCCCCCTTGGGGGGCAGGTCAAAAGACCAGGGGTGCTGGGGAACCATTTTTTTTTCTAAGCGGAGCTAAGAAAAAAAAAATGGCCGGATATTTATAATTTACTTCCTCCAGTACATTAGCCCACTGGATTGCCGGGGATGGCAAAGCTCTCCCAACTGGTTTACTTTATGTAGCATTCTTTTTCTGTTCCTGATGTTGTACGATTAATGAATGTACTTATGGTATATCAGCTCGATTGTACCCTGGAAAGGGATCATGGTACCAACTATTTAGATTAACCCTCAGGGGGGCCCCCGAGGACTAGCCCCCCCCCCCTTAGGGGGGGGGGGGCAACCCCCGGGGGCCGGCGAAATCAATGCCTTTATCGCGATTATCGTTTTAGAGCATATGGATGCCTCTATGCTATATAAGATTGGTCTTTAGTGTGAGTATCGGTACAGCTATTCAATTAACCCATAATGGGTTTTCCCTCCCGTCTATCTTAGTGTGGGTTCCCCTCCCGTACGGGCTGCCCGCTCAAGGGAGGCTTTAGGGGCTTTTCATTATTGCTCTTCCCTCCCCGCAGGGGGGGGGGACGGCCCGCCGGCACTCCGGGGAGCCGATTTATATATATTTATATATAAAATTCACAACTATATTATATTATAATATGGTAGTCGAAGCTAGTCCCGAGGGGACGAACCCCTCCCCGTAGGGGGAAGCGACAACACTCTCCCCTCCCCGTAAGGGGGAAGGGGGGGGCTGTCTACCTCATTAAACCACAGGGACTCTGAAAGGTGTCAAGCTTTTTGCAGCATCTTAATGCGAAGTCAAATCGCAATCTAACAACAACATACTAAAGAGGTATTTGTAGGGGCCCTTTTAGGTGATGGCGGGTTTGAGAGATCAGGTGGTGATTATTGGCGGTTCTACCCCGGGGGGACCGGCGGACTTGGTCGCCCTCCGGTCGTTTTTCCCCCCTCCGCTCCTGGGTAAGCTTACCCAGGAGCCGATGGGGAGAAAAACCCCGGGGGCGTTTACTCAAAGTTCTATTCACGCAGATTATTTATTTTTTATGTATTAAGCGTTGGAAGCACATATTGTAAGTTTTCCTAAGTATTCTAGTTATTATGACAAACGATATAACAAAACTTACTCTTCATTCAGATTCTATAGCTCTACTCGTTTGGATTCTGTATTAAAAAATTTTGTATGATCTTTTTATGGTAAATGGTAAAAAGATCGGCTGGCTATGCCTGTCCTCTCCGAGGACCCAGCAATTATTGCTGAGTTGCTTACTGAGATTGCATTTGCAATTTGGATCTGTGATGATGGCCACTTTGTGGACAATGGGATTTATCTAAATACACAATCCTTCAGTCGAGCGGAGGTGGATCTGCTGATTGCTGCACGCCCCCGGGGGGACCGGCGGACTTGGTCGCCCTCCGGTTTGCCCCCCCCCCTTTAGGGGGGGGGGCTACCGTATACCAACTTTGGTATTCAAGCCGCAGCTAAACCCTTGAAGAACAAACCGCATCAATGTCGAATTTATATTCCTGCTAATGAAAAATAATATATTATTTTTTAAATTTTTATAAATAAAAATTAGATTTAGCGGCCATTTTTTTTTTGTCACACAAAAAAAAAATTCGTCCTCCGGACCCTCCTCCGGACTTGCTCCCCCCCTTCAAAGAAGGGGGGAGCTACAGCACCCTTACCTACGGTTACCCCGGGGGGGGTCCCCCCGGGGCCGGGGGAGGGGGTTGGACTTTGTCCTATCCTACCCCCCGGTGGGTTTGTTTTTTTTTTTTTCTAAGGGCGGACATGTGCCCGCAGAAAAAAAAAAAAGCTCCCCGGGAGACAAGGGGACAACGGTCCCGCCTCCCGGGGTCAAGTACAATCTTTAGTGCGGCCCTATATGCCCTCATGTATGCTATCCATCTCTACTCTGTAGAGATTCAATTTTTTATAAATAAAAAATTAGAAAGGCCTTTCCCCCCCCCTACGGGGAGGGGGGCAAGCGTCTAGCCCCCCCCTGAGACCTTACGGGGAGGGGAGAGTGTTGTCGCTTCCCCCTACGGGGAGGGGTGAGCCGATTTATATATATTTATATATAAAATTCACAACTATATTATATTATAATATGGTAGTCGATGCTAGCGCCGTCCCTCTACCCCTACGGGGAGGGGGCCGATGTACCACCATTGTAGCCAAATTTTACGACTGGCAATGAATTTTATTACTACGATTCTGAATATGCGATGTCCAGGGATGTCATTCCATAAAATGCCTCTATTTGTATGGGCAGTATTGATTACAGCGGTTCTTCTACTTCTATCTCTCCCAGTGTTAGCTGGTGGGATCACGATGTTACTAACTGATCGAAACTTTAATACATCATTCTATGAACCAGCAGGAGGTGGTGACCCTCTACTATACCAACATCTATTCTGGTTCTTTGGACACCCGGAAGTGTAATGTACGCTGTTTAAATGGGTGACTATTTAAAAAATAATTTTGCTATATGCTGGAACCCCCTAAGAGCCTAATGTACTCCTAGTAACAATCATTAGGATTGGGCAATCAGCAGGTAACTTACTGAATAAGTAGAAACCTTAGTGACTACACACAAAATATCTAATGGACTTTTTTTTAGAATCTATAAGTAAAGAACTATAACAAAAAGGATAAATTTTTTGACGGCCCCGGTGGGACAAGGGGCGGGTCTATGACCCTTCCCGCCATTGCTCCCCCCACCTCTCCTGGGTAAGCTTACCCAGGAGCCGAGGGGAGAGCAATCACCGGGATATGACAAAGATTCTTCGACCTGTTACCTAATAATATCGCTACTTTGCTTCTTTGTAAATAAAGCTAATTTCTCAACAGCATGGGAAATAATTGTTCCATCGCATTATAGTGTGATGGTTATGAACTACTCGAATCTCTGTAACGATAGCAATTCAGTTACCCTTTAAAGAAGGCTAATCCCCTACACTTTGAAGTAGCAGTGAGGGACCCTAAAGGTAAAAGTATATGCCCCGATGGCCTAGTGTCTAGAGTAGAAGTTTCAGTCTTGCCTGAACTGCGCCGCCGTTAATCGGAAATGATTATATATTGGGATAGTTAAAGGGATGATCAGGCTTTATTACAAAAAAATACCATGCAAACACAACACACTTTATGGATGGCCCCCTTAACAGCCACACTCTTCTTTCCATTCTTAAATATTGCTCGAGGTTTATACTCGTTAATTTATCCACCACTCTGGTTCGTATTCACATTTGTTCATACATTACTCTTTACTCATGAAGTTAATGCTACCTCTTCATGGGTATCACCAGACCTTCGAGGTGACTCAGTACCAACCAAGGGCCTCAAAACCGAATGGAGTACGATCTCGCCCAAGGTCCTGTTGGTTCTATCCTACGGGTGGGTCCCCACTCTTATCTGGTATTATTTACGATTACCTAGCCCCGGAGGGCTCGTCCCTTCCCCCTGCGGGGAGGGGTAAGTCCCCGAGACCATGCGGGGAGGGACTAGTTTTAATATCCAACATTCTTTAAGTTTAGCTTTAAGCTTTATTCTAGCTTGTCGGTTAAGATTAATTCAAATTATTTTAACCGTCTTGTAATGTTCTAGGCCTGCCGGCCTCTTGCCCCCCCCCCTTTAGGGGGGGGGGCTACCGCGGGCCGTCCCCCCCAGGGGAAGGGCTTTTATTAGGTATCTATTACACTTTCAATTGCTTCTATATGGTATATGAATCTATCTTCGTAGGATTAATTCCTGAATCATTCTTACTAGTAGGAATCCCAGTATTAATTGTTCTATTAGTTTATGGATTTACTATTACCCCGTATCTAAGCGGATATATACGGCATTCTGATTCCTATGATTCGCTGGTTTATTATATTTGATCTATACCGGTAAGCCATGGGCTGGTATAGCCGTGCAGATTTAACTTCTAAATCTTTACGACAGCGATAAACCTGTCTGGGTTCCAAATGAAGCCTTTAAAAATTCGGCTGACGGGTTTTATCGAAAGTGATGGCTCGTTCCCTAAGGAAAAAGATGGTTCATTATCCTTTTATCTCTCTCAACCGATAAATATATTATATATTTATTGACTACTACTAGCTAGTAGTGGATTTTTAGCGGGTGGCCCCGCCACCTCCTCCGGACCCTCCGCGTAGCGGACTTGCCCCCGCCCCGTCTTCTTTATAAAGAATAGGGGCCGGGGGCCACACTAATGTATTCTATCGGATTTTTCCTTGGCTTTGGGAAAGTACGATGGCAACCCAAAGAAAATATGGTTCATTTGGTGATTGAAGACCGGGCAAGCATGCTAAAATAAGTATCCCTATTAAATGGGCGGTTCAGAACAACGCTCCCCCGTCCGCCCCCCTGTATACATAAATATGGAACAGGGGGGTCAAAAGGGGAGGGCCACGGCGCTCGTCGCTGGCCCCGTGGGGCGAAGTATAACGCTTTTGTAATTTGGGTAGCACGATTAACTTAAAGTCTCCGCCCTGTTACCTATTTACACACTATGAATTATGATTGGTTAGCCGGATTTACTAGCGTATATCGATCTAATTTATTTGTGTTGGGTGCCCAACCCTTTAGGGTTGGGCACCCAACCCCATCACTACTGTAGTGATTTTATTTTTTCAGCAGTCGAGCTCTTTATAAGAGAGAGAATTTTATTTCTTTTTTGCAAGACCGATGTTGGTTATTAAGGCATTCCCTGTTGCTTATGCCCCCGTGACCTATGGCCGGGGGGTCCCGGGGATCTCCCTACGGGGCATCCCCTGACCGGGGGTGAACATCACTTTGTGATGTTGGATTGGGAGCACCATTGATCTTGGTAATCGTATGAGAGATCATTTTATTAAATCGTCTAACATTCACCTGCGAAATGCTATTAATCTTTACGGAATTTCTGCTTTTGTTTTTTTTGTAGTAGAGTCTGTAGAAATTCTAGGCATTGCTCCCCCCTCCTCTCCTGGGTAAGCTTACCCAGGAGCCGAGGGGAGAGCAATCCAAGGGGTAGGGCCAAGCCCGACAGGGCTAGCCGGTATTTCACCTTCAGTTATTAAATTATTACTACTTGAGAGAGAGCAAGTCTACCTGAACTGGCTCTTTTCGCAGCCTGCTGAGCTAATTTATAATTTTTTAGCTAAGGCCGGTTCAAATCTTGGCTTAAAGCTCACAGAGGTAGCGAAAAAACAAATTAGTTCTTCCATGTTAGGTAATAGCAATGCTACGTTAGCAGTTACAATCTATTCTCTAGATAATAAGCCCCTTCAGACTTTTTCTTCACAAGCAGATGCTGCGTCTTTTCTGGGAGTTTCGCAATCGGCTATTTCTTTGGCAATCAAACGGGGTTCCGTTATTAAGGGTACTTACCGTGTACTTTCAAATTAATAATATACCTTGAATAAGTCTGTCTTAATTTTACACTCAGAAAGAGTGTAATTCTCATTCTGGATTTGCTCATTATTTATTCACGGCCCCCGGGGGGACCGGCGGACTTGGTCGCCCTCCGGTCGTTTTTCCCCCCTCCGCTCCTGGGTAAGCTTACCCAGGAGCCGATGGGGAGACTAACCCCCGAGGGAGATTCACAAACCTAATGGGTTTACCCCCCAACAGTAGAATCTGTGTCCAGTTCTTTACAAAAGCTCCTTTAACTCATGAAGGGCTTGATCAGTTACGATCAATTTATAACCCCTCCGGGGGGCCGGGGATGAATTTTCTAAATAGGTTACAGATTCGAAGAGATAGTTCATTAGATAAAGAGAGAGTCCAATCTCTATTGAAAAATAGGGAGATATTGGTACATTTTAATTATCCCAGGGTTCGGTATTGTTAGTCATGTAGTATCTACATTCAGTGGTAAGCCCGTCTTTGGGTACCTAGGTATGGTCGATTAAACCGTAGGCCTTATTGCCTTTATGGCTTAGATCTCAAGTCATATTAAATTAACACTACTATATGCAGGAAATTCTTAGGGTCAATCTCCTTAGATATTATTGATCATATTGATCCGTCTAAAAGAAAACCTGCAGGGAACTTCATTAGACCCTCAGAGACTACAAGTAGTAACTCCCTATCATTTGACTCCCCATTACTCTAGAGAAATGGGGATAGGAGTTAAGACAGAGTCCCGCTTTATATTTTCTTATCTTTCTATCCAATAAAGAAACATAAGGTTAGTTGTGTGTTGTAGAATTTGTTAACCGGCCTCCCCTTAGGGGGGGGCATTGAAGCGTCTCTTCTAAAATTATTTTTAATAATTTTTAAAAAATATTTTATATTTTTCTTTTAGAAAAACCAGCTAGGCTAGCCCGGGCGGGGGATTATATAATAATTAGTATTATCATATATATATCGAAATTACAGATTATTCCTAGGCCCGGGGGGGCCTCACCCTCCAGGGCCGAGTCCGACCCTGTCGGGCTAGTTAAGTTCTCTTACGGTTCGGCGATTGGCCTTTATAATTGATACTATACTCATTTAAAGAAGAGTCAGTTATCTACAACTTCAGAGAGCTATTCTTCAATATGGGCGGCCCGCCCTTCTTTTGTATTTTAGTTGTAGAACGCCCCCCTCCCCGTAGGGGGGGGGGACCGGCGGACTTGGTCGCCCTCCGGTCGTTTTTCCCCCCTCCGCTCCTGGGTAAGCTTACCCAGGAGCCGATGGGGAGAAAAACCCCGGGGGTTTTGAACCACATTCTGAGTAATCAAAAACAGAAAATCGAGACCTGTTATTAGCACGTTCGCCAGCCCGGCGGGCTTGCTCCCTTCGGGCGGGCGCCCTCGGGAGCTATTCAATTTGAATGATTATTTTTATCTCAATATAAGAGAGAGAATTTTATTTTCTCTTTTGCTTGATCGATGTAGATATTTAACATACCTCTGTTGCGGCCTTCCGGGGGAGACGGCGCTAGTCGCTTGCCTCCCGGAAGTTATGCTACCATCGATAGATTCGATGGATGAGGTATGGTTCTAGTTCTTTGATTTTACTAGAGATATCGTTACTTCCCCTGGGGGGGACGGCCCGCGGTAGCCCCCCCCCCTAAAGGGGGGGGGGCAAGAGGCCGGCAGGCCTAGATCCGTTACCCAAATTCTTCATCTAAGGGCTATTGCCCATTATATAATTATTACCATGAAATTCTTACATTTTTACATTATCTTTGTGTTTATTTTGTATATCGTATATACCTACACATGTTCGTCTATTTTTTATTGCGATGGTCTCGAAGACTTTTCTGTGAATACCTTTTCTAAAAATCATATTATTTTTCAATTTTTATTTTCCATTTTTTATTAAAATGACAAATTGAGTTATTGTTTTTAAAATAAAAAAAATAGAAAAATGGATCGCGTCCATTTCAGAACCTTCTGCCCTAATCTTTTATGACATTATCTCAAACCCCCCTCCCCTCCCCGCAAGGGGTTAGGGGGGGGGGACCGGAGGGCGACCAAGTCCGCCGGTCGTTTTTCCCCCCTCCGCTCCTGGGTAAGCTTACCCAGGAGCCGATGGGGAGACAAACCCCCGGGGGGGTGCACGGGGACCCCCCGGCCATAGGTCACGGGGGGTCCCCAACATTTTTTGCGGCATGCGACTAGCCCCCGAGGGGCTTGTCCCGTCGGGGGTGAGTCCCCCCCTTGGGACTAGCGCTGTGCGCAATC